>LOJH01054420.1:0-12030 GCA_001685095.1 Ellobius talpinus
TGTTGTTATTTCAGGGTATAAGCTAGCCGTGCAGGAGCTGGGCGGGATGAAAAGTAGGCCCACTCCCCTTTCACTACAGAGTGGCACCCACCACTCTTGTCACTACAATACACAAGACCAGAGACTGAGCAGGCTTGAAGCTCAGTTTAGTACGGAAGTTGAAGTTTTGTGTTCTGTTGTTAACTTGGGAAAATGTCTCAATAGTTCTCTGATGTAGCTATTTATATCACTTGCACTGTTGTCTGGCTCTGAAGTTGCTATTGCAGTGACCATGTACATATGTGCATGTGCTTGGGAGCATAGTTACTTTTTCTTCTGGGGTCACGGGTCACTCTTATCATTTTAAAGTAATTACTTATTTTTGTATCATTAATTCCTCTCAATTGAAACATTTCCCTCTGGAGTCCAGGGTGGAGGTTCAGAAGATCGAGGAAGCAAATGAAATTTACAAGGCTCAGTTTTAAGAAAGTTACAAGACTAACAAGTAACCAGCCCTTATTGTTAAACAATCAGGGAAAACATAAAGGCTGGGGAAGAGGAAGGAGGCAGGCAGCATTCGTGAGTTATCACACATGCTGAGGTGATGTTAATACCTTTGGGTCACAAATGTGCTCTATGCATATCACTAATAAACTCACTGGTTCACCAAGCTAGATTTAGGTGCAACTGTTTCATTAGTCTGTGATGTGGGATTCTCCTCTATATGCTGTGAATACCATTGGTTAATAAAGGACTGCTTTGGACTTATAGCAGGGCAGAACTTAGCTAGGCAAGGAAAACTAATGCTGGGAGAAAGAAGGGCAGAGTAGGAGAGAAGTCATGTACTCCCGTGCCTCCCCCCCCGCAACACAGACGCTAGAACTTTACCCTGTAAGCCACAGCCACGTAGTGATACACAGATTACTAGAAATGGGTTAAATTAAGATATAAGTTTTAGCCAAAAAGAAGCTAGAGCTAATGGGCCAAGCAGTGTTTTAAATAATATAGTTTCTGTGTGATTATTTCAGGGCTGAGCAGCTGGGAACCAACAAGTGGCTTCCTCCAACAAGTCTGTCATCAGTGACTCCTCTGGGGTGAGATGACATTGTCTACCTCTCCCTAGGAAAAGCCACACCTTTAAGTTTAGTTAAAATGATAAAACAAGCTGCATTATAGTCAGAGTGAATTAAAGGAAAGTGTATTAAGCAGGGTACAGTGATTTGTATCCACAGTCTCTGATCTCAGGAGTCTGAGGCAAGGTGATTGAAATGAGTTCAAGTCTGTCCAAGGATGCATAATGAGAACCAGAGCAGCCAAGCCTACACAGGCAGATCTGTCTTCAAAATCTATATAAGTAACCCAGTTATCAGTTCACAACTCTGTAGCCCAGTAGTCTGAAGCAGAATGGCTATGTTTTCCACTCATGATATCATAAAGCTGAAACCAGAATGCTGCCACATGGATTCCTCATCTTGATGATCTTGGGAAATAGCCTTTGCTAACTTCATTCTTACCACTGGTGATATTCATTTCTGTTTAGGTCTAGGACTGTCAATCTTGTCCTATTTTTCCTTCCTTTTTCCTATTAACAGGAAAACCCCCAGAGCCACTTAAGTTTGCTCAGTTTACTTTTTGTACTCCTTGGGAATTAGTGCACTAGCCAATCGTGTGTTGGTTTGACATTATGCTCTGCTCTAAAGGACCTATGTAATTTGGGCAGCTCTATCAACTAATCTCCCTGTTGATGTGGGAGTCCTGTCTGTGTGCTGTGATTAGCATTAATGAATAAAGAAACTGCCTTGGAGGACTGGAGAGATGGCTCAGATGTTAAGAACACTGACTGCTCTTCCAGAGGTCCTGAGTTCAATGCTAGCAACCACATGATGGCTCACAAACATCTGTAATGAGATCTGGTGCCTGCTTCTGGCCTGCAGGTATACATGCAGGGAGAACACTGTATACATGATAAATAAATAAATCTTTTTTTTAAAAAAGAAGCTGCCTTGGCTTGTTGATAGGATAGAACTTAGGTAGGTGGGGAATATGAAACTGAATGCTGGGAGGAAGGAAGAAGGTTGGGGGACAGAGAGATGCCATGGAGTCCCCGCTGCCAGAGATAGATGTGCTGAAACTTTCCTGGTAGGCCATGACCTCGTGGTGATGCACTGATTAATGGAGATGGGTTGAACTAATATGNTAATGGGCCAAGCAGTGTTTTAATTAATACAGTTTCTGTGTGATTATTTTAGGTGTAAGTTAGCCAGGCAACTGGGAAGAACAAGTGGCCCCCTTCTTACTATACCCTGCAATAAGCTTGACTGATTTTTGCACAACCACAAAGACTCCTTAATAGTTGTATCAGAATAACTTGGTAGTGCATGTATACTAGACATCAGAAATAGTGAGACCAATTTAAAATTCTGAGTCATTTACTCTGTTTAAATCTATAAGTATCATAAAAGATTTGTAGTTCATATACAACCTTTAATAGTACTTCAGTACAGTAGTGAAGTACTATTGAATGTTTTCATAGTACACTGGCTCAAAAGGATGTGGTTAGTAATGAAAACTAAACAGGCAGTCAGCTGGTTCCTAAAAAAAGAATTGCTAAATTATCATCTTCCATAAATGGTAAGTTAAATAGCTCTGATGTTTAATCTTTGTTTTCAACTTGGTTGGATATAGAACTATCTAAGAAGATGAGGCACACCTCTGAATGTGTCTATGAGGTTCAGATTAACTGAGAGGGCAAAATCTACCTTGAATATAGGTGACATCATCCATTGGACTGGGGCCTTCAGTGGGATGAGAGAAGAGAAAAGAAAAAGTGAACTCAGGTGGCCAGTTTTATCTCTTTTCCTTTCCCTGACTTAGAGGTGAGCAATCTCCCACATTCACGTCAGTAATTTACTTCTGCTGCTATGCTTCCCCTACATTGTTAGGTTGTATTTCTTGAATGTGAGCCTAAATAAATTATTTAATCAGACTTCTTTTTATCACAGTGGCTATGAAAGTAATAAATACAGAAATTGTTCTCATCCTCTCAAAATTCTCTTCACAAAGGAGAATCGGAAGAACATTCCAAGGAAGAGGATATAACCTACAACAAGGCACACAGTGAAATAGTTATACTCCTAAGAAGTTTAAAGTTCCTGTGGAGGAACTGTCAGATGGTCTCTCAACACAACACCAAAAGGGCCATGATGAGAGCGGGACAGCTGGAAGCTGAATTACCAGCTAGGATGCTTCCAAGCGAGAAATGATGATAGCTGTGCAAAAAGAGGAGAGAACGCTAAGGAGGAAGGATTTTGCTGAATGAAGAGATTAGAACTTCAAGTTCTGGATCATGTTGTATTTTGTTGTCTCCTGTGGGGTTGTAAATTATATTTTGAAGGTCTGAGTGCTCTACTGAAGACTGGGGATATTGACAGGGAGTGCAGAAAAAAGAAGAATGGATATGAGCACCCTTAATGATGAGGGAAGAACTCTCCAGTGTGTGTGTGTGTGTGTGTGTGTGTGTGTGTGTGTGTGTGTGTTTGTGTTGCCCTTAACATTAGGCTTCACCTTAGTGATAAAAGTACACATAATATCCAGATTCTTTTATGCTGTTTTCTGCCTTCTTACATATGCACCTTAGTTACTCACGGTCTTGTGCTGAGGAGTAAACTCAATAAAAATGATAAGTTACACTCAGAGTGTTATGACTATCAAGTGCTTATCTACAAGCATTGAACATTTGACAACAATCACAACTTTGTGAAGTTGGTTGTGTATATGTCTCATTTATTTGCTAGATGAAGAAACAAAATCTCAGGTGGAATATTTTGCTCCTATATTTAACAGATGGCAGAGCCCTTATTCAGATACCACATTTTCTGATCAATAAAACGGTGCCTTCAATTGCATCTCTTTTTGATGTAAAAATGGATTTGTGTATTTGAATAATGTTATTTTTTTGTCTAAGGAAACAAAGAAACAGACCTGGTCGTACAATATTTTATAGGTACCATCATGACAAAGTTTAAGGTCTTCACTACTATTTTACTATTTAAAGTGATTGTATATTTACATCTTTATCTCTAGTACTTATTTATAAACTTAATTTATGAGTTTAATTGATTTTTGAAGTTCAGTTTTATATGTTCAATAATAATAATGTGATTAATACAGATTTAGAAACATAAATTTTAGATATAATTAGAAACAATTTATGAAAACTCCTCTAATTCCTGTAACAGTTCAAAGAAATAAGGACCACTCCCTCTATTTTAGAGATCGCAAAGCAAGGACCTTAGGGATGCTAATTGTGTCCCCAATGTCATGAAGGAGTATATGCAGAACCCAGGAAGTCAGCTGTTGATCTTGTGTTTTTGACTTTTATACACTTCTGTCTTTCAAAATTTCTAGGCTCTGGCAAAGGAATATTTGCATGTTTACTAGTGGTGCTTACTTGATCACTTCCCATCAAAAAATGAAGCTACTCTGGCTTCATGATACTTAACAAGATTCTTTCTCGTTGCCACCCTCCCTCAACATGTATGCATACACAGGATATTTTCAAACATATTTTTCTTTTCTTTATTTATGGCTCATATAAAAGATAATTCCTGAAATAGTCTGACAAAATAATATAAAAGGGGTTGGAGAAATGATTCAGTAGTTAAGAACACTTGTTGCTTTTGCAGAGGACTTGGGTTTGGGTCATAGCACCCACATGGCAGGTAACAACCATCTGCAACTCCACTTATGGAAGATCTGATGCCCTCTTCTGACATCTAAGGGCAGTGCATGCATTAATGCATTGTTATACATGCAAGCATGCACATACATCCATACACATAAAAATGAATAAAATTTTAAAATATAAGAACAGTATAAAAGTGATAGCAAAAAACAAAACAAAAACATCTGAGAAGCCTATTTGTCTAGGTTCAGGATGTTTTATCTTTCAACTTTCCCTGTTTCTTGACAATTTAATTAAAATAATAAATTATGCTATTATAGTTTTCCAGATGATGACAGCAAAATACAACAGCATCAGGCTGATTTCTTCTTCCCACAATGTTGCCTTATGTACAGATTTTCCAGAAACTTAATGCTGATAGTGTATCATTGCCAGGCAGCAAGCTCACTTCAGAATCTGAAGGTTGGATGACTGCCGGACAGTGCTTCAAGTTTCTGCTGCAAAGATCTAGAAAATAGACAGTGTACAGGAAGCTTCTTTCACTATGATTATAGGTTACCATGGTTTCCATGTCTGAAGGTAACGCTGTTTCAGGGAGAGGGGCTTCGGAATTCAATTCCTTATTCCCAAGGCAGGCACTGAATGTGAGCAATAATCTAGACAATTCTCACAATGTGAGCTAAGGACAGCTTTTCCTCCCTCAAGGGATTATCTGTCTAGATGATAACTTTACATAATTTCCATTTTCTGCTTAATATAATTCTTGCCCTTCCTAGAGCATATGGATGAGCAGGAGGCAGACAATATTGTGCTTTTATGTGAAACACAACACTTGCTGTGGTTTATTAAGAGTTTTTGTTTCTAATAAAATGTAGAGGATTGTGGACATGATTTATTAAATGATTATATATTGCACAATAAATACATTTATTTTAAACATTGGAACAGCTGAATACATAAGGAGTAAAGGAAACATTTTAGCTAGTATTAACTCACTTATATGTCATTTCCGAGTTTATGTGTAAATTAGTTGTCCTGGGGGCTTTTATAGCATTTCTCTAGAGAAATAACAATTGTGTTTATTTTTTCACATGCATTTTTGTGAAAGTGTATTTATCCCCAAATGTGCTTAAAGTACATTGCATTTTTTTTTGTTTGTTACAATCAGGAGTCCTTTTGTTACTATTGTAAGAGTAGATGAAACCAGAGACATAAAGCATGGATCTGTGGGAAATTCTATATTTCTCAGCCTTACAAAAGACTTCCTCAATTCCACCGAGCTGGGCCATGAGACACTTTGAGTTTCTTGCCATGTGACATCCAGAAAAGCTGTGAGTCTTCATAGACCTTCAACTTCTTAACTTTTCTGTAATATTCTGTGATTATTCTCATTAATCAAAAGCAAATTTATAATTAATAGTAGGACATATACTGATATATATGTACCTATAAACATGTGCAATATATAGATTAATTTTTTAAAGTGTATTATTGATATAAAGTTGTCAATTATCATCTTCACAGTATTATGATGTGAGATTAACCTCTGTATGCTATGAATATGTTTTTATTATCATTGGTTGTTAAAGAAGCTATTTCAGCCAATGGCTTAGAAGTTTAAAGCAAGGTGAGATATATTGAGAGAGTAGGTGGAGTCAGCCAGACACCATGTAGCTGCCGGTGGAGAAAGTAGCCAGCTACCAGCCAGAACCTTAACCAGTAAGCCGCAACCTCACGGTGATTCACAGAAGAATAGAAATTGCTTAATTAAGATGTAAGAGTTAGCTAGACGTATGCCTAAGTTATTGGCCAAACAGTTTTGTAACTAATATAGTTTCTGTGTTATTATTTGCGTCTGGGTGACTGGGAAATGAATGAGCAGTCTCTGCCTACAGTATTACAAGCATATGTGTTTTATACTTTTACTTTTATTTTAACTATAAATTGAAACAATAAAACATTTACAAATGAAATAGAAAGTCAGAAAAGGAAAGTAATATTACTGCTATACAATGAATTGTCTTTGCTTGAAACTAAATGTTCTTTGGTTTAATAGTGTAGATATAGACAGACATATTTCATATTTTACTTACTAGTTTAAGCATTATTTTGCATATTGTACCACTAATTTTCTTAATACTGTTTTTATTTTTATGGTTAAAGTTATCTAGTTTTACTATCAATCATTATTCTGAGGAGCCAATCAGTTTATCAATGCACCTCAAAATAAATCTGGAAACCAGTTCTATGTCTTCATATTCTTAACTGGAACAGTGAATATCTTATATGCTAATGGAGTCTATCAATTATTGCCTGTAGAAGGAGAATCTGCAAAATCTAGCTACTACTATTGGAGTTTATCATCTCATAACTCCATAACGAGAAAGTTTCTTTTCAGTCTGGCAATTCTGTATCAACATAATTCAGGCAGTGACTCAGTTCTATTATTAATTTTTTTCCACTGCACCAATTAAGAAAATCTCATGGTTCTGATGGAGCTACCTATTTTACTGTCAAGTGTTTAGAAACATCTGTCATTTCGAAGGTCACATGACATGGTGACATTTCAAGTGTCACACCCATGATTTTCAACTCCCTCCTCTGGGATACCTTTCAAGATATAAATCTCAGTTTTGTGAGACTGGTGAAATGGCTCAGCCAATAAAGGCACTTGCTGTCAAGCCTGACAGCATAAGTTTGATCCCAAGACCTACATTGTGTGGGGAGATTGATCCCAAGATCTATACTGTGGAAAAAGATTATTGACTTTACAAGTTGTCTTGTGACCTCTATGTGTAAACTATTGTGCACACACACACACACACAAATAAAATAAATATTGAAAAAATAGTCTGTTTCTCTTAAGTCATTCTACCTTTCTGTTTTTTTCTTCGGAGTTTTATCATAATATTTATTCTGATAAAACTTTGGCTAGTTAAGTCCACAGACCATGATCTGTTTTGTTCAGTGATGCATTGCAGCAAAATAGTACCTGAAACACGAGAATGGCTGGTGATCCTTTGTTAAACAATGAACGCAAATGTTACATTAAGCTTACCAACAGTTGTTTTAAAACATTTTATTTTTCTTAACCTTTTACCTTTTCTCACACCTGAGAATGTTTTCCTCCTCATTCTTAGGTTTGAAATAGTTGTATTCTAATTTAGGGATATGTGTATAAAGGATAATGGTGGAAGAAGATGGTTAAAGGAGACTGACAGGGATGGGGACCGGAAAAGAAAACTGATCACCCCAGCTCCATCAGCGGAGCTGCTTCCTAAGTGGCAGGAGTCAGGGAGTAGGGGCGCAGCTTTGAGAAACAGATACCCTTAGAATTCAAGAACTAGAGTCCCAGGAAAAGATTGCTTGAAAAACCATTACTATTCTTAGGAAATAGTTGTCATTCAAATTACCTTTATGTGTTTGAGCTTTAGACACCCTAACTCATATCCACATTAGTCCTTTTCTTACACTAAATAGATCATGGATGAAAGTGTACACAGTGGTATTGTGTTTACTATACATGACTGAAAACCAGGATGAACTTACATAGTTGGTATTTGAATGACTCTTAGTTAAAACCACAATTACCACATAGGTAAACATAAAATGGGAAGTTCATATGTTTTAACAATTTGTACAACTCTACGACAGTAACTGACGATAGCAATATTTTAGCTTTAACAGAAATGACTTTAGGAGCACACAGCACCACATTGTACATGGTTCATCTGGCAGGTAGAGCTTGCTTAGACTCCAGTGGGATCAAGCAGGTTCTACTCCCCAGCAAACTAACATTTCATTTTGATCCATTCTTAAAATAGTCTTTTCCAATGGAGCTTGGTTGCTTGGTACACTCTGAATGCCCTGCTCCTGCTAAGACCTAATCCCAAGCCTCTTGCCAGAGCTGTATGAAATACCCATACACCCTCAGCAAATGCAAAATTCATTCATTAATGCTCTTTTTTGTTATATATTTTGTAGAAAACTGCCTGGCCTAAACTTTGATGAGTTAAATTCAAACATATTTGTCAGAATAACATTCCAAGTAAAGTAGGCAATGTGTAAACCAGATCTGTTACATCATATTATAATCTTGAGCAGTGACCTTCATAAAAGTTAATGGCATGCTTTTCCGAGTGACAAACACTAACGCCTGGCCAAAGTCCACCATCACAGAAATGGCTAATAACTTGATTGCTTCCCACACCATCTGTTCTTTTGGCTCCCTCACTTTGCAGTTTCCTAGCTGTATTTGGTTTCTGGGAGACAGTTTCATCTTGTCACTTCTCAGTACATTTTCTTGGGGGAGAAAACCTGTTAATGTCCAAATATTACACAGTTCACATCCTTGGTGATACAGGTACTGTCTCAAAATGATGATCAACAACTTTTAACAGCATATACCACACATGTACCCCAGATTCATTTCATTGATGCAACTCAAGTCTCATAGGCATCCACACAGAATAGCTATGACACTATTTCCTTCCTTCTTCCTATTTCAATGCTGTAAATTTATTTCATCCATGCTTTTAATACAAAACAAGACAAGACTATTATTAAAAAAGAGACATTGTAAGTATAATGCAGTTACCATATATGACCCCTATAGCCACTCTTATAATGCAACAGCATAGAACCTTAGCTGTTTGGAATAGGATTGAGAGACTTAAAAAATGTTCCTGAATTATCACAAGACCTTTATTTGTTTAGTGATAGAATTTCCTCTATATAGGACACTGTTCCTGATAGATGGCCTTTTAGCCTCTGAATGGATACAAATGATTCTTCATTTATGAGGCAGCTCACTCCACCTCCACAAAGAGCTGTTTGAGAAGGGCCTTTTAGCATAAGCTTAAAGCCATTTCATCAAAACGAGTGACTATTTCCTGAAAATTTTTCTCCTACTTTTCCCCATGAATAATTATTTCTGTATTGTATAATCATCTGTCAAGTATCTTAAGGCAACTTACAATTGTAGCTAAACCAAAGGTGATATGGTGAGATTAATTAAGGAGCTACCCTTCGTTAATGAGCTGGAAGTAACAAAGGTGTAACTTGACAGAACCAAAGGTAAGGAGAGAAATGAGATGAAAGCCAAGAGAAAGGGTAGAATGGTCTTGTTTACTGGAACTAGAGAATATATGGAAGTGGCTAAATTAACAATAACCCTTGACTTTCCAAAGAAGGTAGAGAGAATTTTGCAGAGATTAGAATGTCTAAGGAAAATAAGTATTGAGCAGATGGTTGGTGGATAGAGTAAAGTGGTCATATGGAAGGTAAACTGCTGCTCTGGCTATGAAAGTAGCTTTGCCCATGAAGAAGGAATGATAGCAACGACTATCATTGTGTAGAGTAAACAACACAGTTCTTTAATGAGGCCAGTGGGAAGTCATCATCATCATTTTCTTCTTCTTCTACTCCTCCTCCTCCTCCTCCTCTTCCTCATTCTTTTCCTTTGTGTAGCCTTGGCTACCCTGGAACTTGATCTGTAGACCAGACTGGTCTCAACCTCACAAAGATCTGCCTGCCTCTCCCTCCTACGCGCTGGAATCAAACGCTTTCACCACCACCAGACTTCTGTTTCTTCTTCTTAAAGCATGTCTTTGGGAGTAAGAAAGTGTCCTGATCTGTAAAAGCAAAATAATACATTTGTGCGAGCCCTTAGTTGTCTTATGTTGATGTTCATGGTTGTTAAGTACAGACATCTGAATCACGATGGAGCTAGGCATGTGGTAGGGCAGACCCCATCTCTCTAGGTGTGACTCTTTTCTTCTTAAGTTATCTACTCAAGTGCAACTTTACTGTTTCTCTCACTTTGGTAGCCGTTTTCTACACAACTTGAGGCATCTCAGTCTTTAGCAAGTAGGCTCAGGACAGAATACCCATGCAAACAAATCCCAGGGCATGTCTATGAGCGATTATCCAATCAGGTGAATTGAAGTGGGAAGACCCTCTGTAAATGAGGGCAATCCTATTCCATGGGCTGCAGTCCCAGACTGAACACAAAAGAGAAAGTGAGTTGAGTACCATGTTCATTGCTCTCTGCTTCCTGACTGTGAACACAATGTAACCCGCTACCTTGTGCTTCTGCTGCTGTAGCTCCACTGCCAAGATGAACAGTATCTTCCAGAGCTGTGAGTCAAAATCAATCCCTTTTCCCTTAAATTATTTTTGTCAGATTTTTTTGCATCAGTGAGATCAGTGTTACTTAGTATAGTGAAGCAATGACTTTCCTTCCACCAGAGACATTTTTTTAGAAAGTTCTCTACATTTCTGTCATGTCTATTCATCAAGTTTCAAATAGATTTATATCACTTCGTATTAAGATAATAAAAATTCTAGTAGGGAATTTTACAAAGAACCTCACCCATGCTGTGGCAGGTGCGATGTTACCTTATTCACATTATAAGGAATGTTTTTCAGGTTTCAGCCTCAGCTGAACTTCTAGGGCCCCATAATCTATTTCTTATCTTTTCCTTTCCAATTTTTTAAAAGTTTTTTTTGTAGAATTTTCTGACTTTCTTACTTTACCTGGAGCTATGGATATAATTGTGTATTAATAAAATAATAGCTGGGTTTAAACTCATTTTATTCTTTGAAAAATTTCATCTGAAGATCTACGATTAATAATAAGGTACATTTGAACCAAAATGTGTGATTAAAATCCTGGTAAGATTTCTTTTTATGGGCCGTTTCCTTTACAAAGTCAGGAGAATATAGCTGCATGGAACAAAACCCATTAAAAAGCATCTGAAATTGGGGAAACAATGACAGGTTTCATAATTGCATTGTCAGACTTTCCAGCTGGAGGTGCAGGTGGGCCTCAGAATGCGGGAATCCAGCAGATGGTCTACAAGTCCATGAGGGCTCTTGGCAGCTTCTCAGGCAGGTCAACATGGGCTGCATCATTTTTCTGTGTAGTCTGATTTTTTTTGCTTTGGGCTGCACATGCACAACTGAGGGTTGCTTCACACTTCTTTAAATACCCCACCAAATATTTTTCCCATCTTTCTTGGTTACTGATGAAACAAGATTTCTTCTGATTCTTTGGTTATTCCTTAGTTTTAGTTATAGATTATTTTCCAACTGCCTGAGCTGTGAAATAGCTGATTAGTCATATTTTACTGTGTACATAGATATCTTATTGAACTAGTAAATCCTTTTATGTCTGCTTTAAAATTATTAAATCAAATTCTAGCTGATTATTATATTTTGATTTTTAGTTTTATTTATTTATCTTCTTATTTAATGTGTGACATTGAATAAGCTCTTAAAAATTTCTTTTCCAGTCTCTTCAAGTCTATCTATCATCTGTCTATCTATCTGTTATGAGGAGGCTAGCAGGCCTGCTTTTTGTCCCA
>LOJH01054422.1:255-12285 GCA_001685095.1 Ellobius talpinus
CAGGTGCACAGTGTCATGATGGGAGTTGCTGCATCTTCCCTTGCAGCAAATGTAGATAGCTTTACCATACTCCAGTGACAGAACACAATGCAGAGTCTGGTCTCCAGTTCCATCCCGCTACTGCCGGAAGGAGACTGGGGGCTCATTTCACTCCGACCTGACAAAAACAATGTGTGGGACTTGATGGCTAAGGTGTCTTCTGATGCCTTTCAACAGTTGTCTCCTAAAGACTAGGGCTTTG
Organism: Ellobius talpinus; assembly: GCA_001685095.1. Lineage (NCBI taxonomy): Eukaryota > Metazoa > Chordata > Mammalia > Rodentia > Cricetidae > Ellobius > Ellobius talpinus. The sequence goes on from LOJH01054422.1 coordinate 497, forward strand.
GGTTTTGACATCTGTCTTATCGTGTACCTTTTACAGAGCTTTCCAGTCTGCCAGAACACAGTCACCTAGGTTCTTGCTAGCATGAAGCTCCTCTGGACACTCCACTCTCAGCCTTGCTGAGGGCAGCGTATTCCTAGATAGGACTGGCTCACTGAGTCAGTTGGCTGGAAGAGTCAGCTGGTCTTCAGCACTGATGGGGGAACACTGGCGCGCCTTCTTTTGACCCTTTTATTCCCATTTACAAAGGTCGTTTGAGACCCAGCTGTCCCGAGTGGAAGCAGAACTGCTGCGAAGAGAAGCCCCTCCCTCCTACGGACAGTTGATTGCTCAGGGCTTAATCCCACCCGTGGAGGATTTTCCCGTTTGTTCACCTAATCAGGTATAATTCAGATTTTAATGCTTCGTCATTTAATGCTTTTAAAGTTTCTATGTAGTAAAACAGGAACCCTTAGCTTTAGGAATTTTCACAGTCAAGCAAATATTAAATATATGGAGAAATGAATTTATAAGTTTTTATTATATTTTAAACAGAATCTATAAAATTCTAATTTTATGATTATGATATGATTGTTCTTAGACATTTTCCTTTTTATAATGAGTACACTGAAATTTAAAATTTTCTAATTGAACTGAACACTTAGAGATTTAAGAATGAATACTTAATACTAACAATAGTAACAATGTTTTAAGTGAAAGTAACTGGAGAAGTTCTTTGCTCCTCATTTGAGGGAGAACTGGCTGAATTTTGCAGTGTTTAAAAATTTGGTCCACTTTCTTTGGGTTGTAACTCATGTTTCTTGATTCTTCAAATTTCTCAGTAAGTTTTTTAAACCTTTTCAAGCTATGAAAATATACCAGGGTTGACTTTAGTCAGGATTTATACACATTTAGATTTTAAATGTGTTCACAAGTGTCTATAAAAATGATTCTCAGACTTAGAACTGAAAAAATAGTATTTTCTCAGTGATCTAACTCTTTAAACACAGAACACCATTTCACTTCTGGCATGTGTCACCTTATTTGATTATTCAGCAGATCCTTGGTAAGAATTTGTAGGCTTTGAACATTTTTCCAGGTATAATTTATAATTCAGAATTTATACTGGTCAAAATTTAGGGTGTAAAATGAAAAAAACTATAGTTTCTTTATATTGTTGACCCTGCCGCAGTCAGAGTTTCTTTAAAGTTAGGTGAGGGACGTGGTTGACTCTGTCCACATCCTTCCATCCTTCTCCGCGCTATGCCTGCAAAGCCACGGACCCTGCGACTGCTCACTGCTGGGACCATTTGCAAGTTCAGGGGCTTCCCCAGCTCCCTCTGGTTTTCTAGCACACTAAGAGGATTTGAAAGGCTCACTGGGCGCTGTTTGCCCATGAGATTGCCTGATGCTGTTCTGTGGGAGGACACAGATTGAAACAGACAGAGTTCAGGCAGCCCAGCTGACGGCATTGCTGTTTGCCCCTGTGTGACAGTATTGTGTGTTTGTTACCAACCAAGGTTACTCTCCTGTGCCCCCATCCAGACACACTACTCACCATGCAGTAGTATGTGGCTAATCTAAACTAATCTAAGTCTGTAGCCCTCCTGCAGCTGTCACCCCGCCCTGACTCTCCAGAGCCCCACCCTAAGTCACATCACGGTAGCTGCCGGCCAGTCCCCAGGGAGATGCCCCTTTCTGTCAGCCTTGACACTTCAGAAGCCGAGGTCAGAGGCATCCAAGAGGGCTGAGCTCTTTGTTCCTCATTGCTCTCTTCTCTAGAGCTACTGATTATCCTCCTGAAAGAATTCTGTTTAAACAACATCTTAAATGAAATAGTCCTTGAACAGTAAACTAGGCTTTGTTTAATAAAACCTAACTCTCAAGTTTTCTGGCAACAAATTATCAACTTTGCACAAGTTTTTAAAAGAAAATAAGTTTGTAATTTGCCATCTAGTATAAAATAAATGTTTTCTGGGGAGTTCCTGCTGCTTCACAGTGTAAGCTCTAGGCTCCCATCCACCTGACACCCATGATGTGTCCTGTAGCATCAGTGTTACATTGGCAGCCTTGTGAGCAGGCTTTTGACTAGGTGGAGAATGACTCCTGACTGTGGCAGAGGTGATGATAGAGTTGGGGTCAAGTGTGCTGAGGGTCTGCCAGCCTCTGCTCCCCGCTGTGTGGATAACTTGCACCCTCTTGACTGTGGCTTGAATACTAGGTCTGCGGAGAAGTTCTTTCTAAACTTAACTACTGTTCATTTTTATTGTGTAGTTAGATGCTTCTTAATTGGTGGAAAACTTACACATTTTGTACTGAAAGTCCATGTGTGCTGTTATTCGAATGTCTTACTGGGGGGTGTATTGTCCTAAAGCTAGGCTAGGAAATGCTCCATAATGGTGGCCTCTTAGCATTTGCTGAACTGTTTTCAGACTATACAGGCGTAACTGTATGAACAGGACAAACATGGGTGGAGAACGGAAGCTAGCGTGTCTCCCCCATTCTCTTCCTTCTTGTTTCTGTGAGAGGAAGAGCCAGAAGCTGGGCCCTGGCAGGGTAGACCATTCTGTAAGGAGAGTGTCCGCTAGCCTTTGCAGAGATAGGTAGTATTTTAAGTGCTCAATCCAGGTTCATTAAAGCTCTGTTTGCTCCAATTCCATAACCACCAGGTGGAGCTTAAAGACTACTTAGTGCTGCATTTTTATTAATAATCTTATACTCTCATCTAGAACAAAAGAATCTATCTTTTAATTACATTTATTTGCTGTCGTGTCTAGAAGAGGGTGCACGCTTGCTATGATGCCAGCCGTCTGTGGAGGTCAGAGGACAACTTGCCTGGGTCCCGTGGGCTCCAGGTATCAAACTCAGGTGGCCAGGCTTGGGGGCTCATGCCTTCACCTGATGGGCCGTCTTGCTGGCCCCTAGGGTTTTTTTTTTGGTTGAGCAAGATACTTTTATTATGTGCAATTAATTTGTGAAGCATTTCATATTTTAAAGTCTGTAATTTTTTTAAATTATCAGTTTTTAAAACTAACATGGTTTAATCCTAAACTGAAAACAAAGCTAATTCTTAAAATTGAGGAGTCCAAATGTATACTTTTGATTTCTAGTCTCTATTACAAGCGTGCTCAGTCCTTTATTTGTGGCAGTGTAACTGGATCCTCAGTATTCATTCACTCGGTCTGGAAACCATCTCTGAAATGTCATTCCCACATGGACAGGACAGTTCAGCCTGGTAAAGCAAGGCTCACTGCATTTTATTTAAGAGGGTAAAAGATCATAAATATAAATGATGCCAGGTCAGTTAGTGAAGTATGCTACAGATTTATCAATCTTCTGGTTGTAAATGTATTTCTCTTCCTACGCTTGGTACAATTTTAGGATTGGGTTCTTACTGACGTTTGAAATAAAATAACTTAGAACTGACATAACTATTACTGTAAAGTTGAGATTGAAGTTAGGTTAGAGCTGAGGGGATTTACTTCATCCCCGACCCCTGAAACAATGGGCCAAAGAATGCTCTTCATCTTGACACTTCATTATTAATGGTCTTACTTTTTCCCCTCTTAATTTTTTGCAGGCTTCAGTTTTAGAAAACCTGAGGCTAGCTGTCCGGTCTCAGCTGGGATTCACTTCAATCAGGCTTCCTATGACCGGCAGATCCAGCAGCATTTGGAATCGTATTTTTAACTTTGCAAGATCGCGTCATTCGGGATCGTTAGCTTTGGTCTCAGCCGATGGAGAGGAGGTTGTTCCGAGTCAGAATAGCGGCAGAGAAACGGAAAGGAGCCACCTTCACAGAAGCCTCTTTTCCGTGGAGTCTGACGACACTGACACAGAGAGCGAGAGAAGGGATACGCCGGGAGCGTCTGGTGGGGTGGCGGCGCCTTTGCCCCACAAAGTCCCTCCCACGACAGCCGTGGAAACCACGGTGGGAAACAGTGGGAATTCCTCAGCCCAGAGCACCCGAGGTGGCCATGCAGATGGAAGGGATGTGTCAGGTGTGGAAGCCCCGAGTGTGAGCCCAGCCCGCCACCAGCTCACAAGTGCGTTAAGTCGTATGACTCAGGGCCTGCGCTGGGTACGGTTTACATTAGGTCGGTCGAGCTCCACAAATCAGAACCAGAGTCCTTTGAGACAGCTTGATAACGGGGCAAGTGGAAGAGAAGACGACGACGATGTTGAAATGCTAATTCCAGTTTCTGATGGAGCTTCAGACATTGATGCCAGTGACTGCTCCCGACCCCTTCTTGATCTGGCCTCAGACCAAGTACAAGGGCTTAGGCAGCCTTCCAGTGCCTCGAACCCTGGAGTCAGAACCGGTAACCGCAATGGCCCCTGCGAGCGCTGTGGCATCGTGCACACCGCCCAGATCCCAGACACTTGCTTAGAAGCAACGATGAAGAGCGAAACGAGTGACGACGAGGCTTTGCTGCCATGTTAGGGTGGAGCACCAGAGAGACTGTGCGAGCTGGAGCAATATCCATACGTTGTTTTGTAGCTTCACAATTAAACTAGTTTTAGTTTAAAATGAAAAGATGCAGGGAGTTTTTTTTATTATTATTATATGTTAGCCTGCATGGTTAAATTAAACACCGTGTAACTCTGTGAGCTGGAGTTCACTGGGTTAGCAGCTAAAAATGCATTGTGTATTGGTACTCCTCAGTCACGTTCTGCCATTTGTTTTTACTTGTTTTATTTTAAATCCTGGTACTTTAGTTTAATAGTAGAAATATGGCTGCTTTAATTCCCAGTCTTTTTGTCTATCTTATGTTAAAAGGTTTGTTTGTACAAAATAGTACCTTCTTTTAATTGAATCTTTTATGCTCTTTGACACTATGTAATTTATTATACTAGATGCTAAGGTTATTATTGTACAAAAAAAAGAAAACCCTTGCAATCACCTCTTTATTTACATAACATTGTCTGCTACTGGATTTCATCATATGGACCTGTCAAAGGGAAAAGAATTTCCTGTTACATTTAACACACAATGATGTAAAATTTGCGTAGAGTTAGATAAATTGCTGTCAGAAAACAAACTTTTATAGATTTTCTAATGCTGACTTTAATACTCTCACATGGTACAGACCAAATGGTAAAATCCCAAGATATTTCTGTTTTCATCTGGATGTAAGGACAGAATTAAGCGGATGAAGATACTCTACTATGCATTAAACTTTGAACTTTATAAAACTGTGTACAGACATTGTACCTGCTAAGCTCCACCTGGTAATGTCTTTCTCCAGTACAAGGGTGTGCGTGAGTTGGACCCTCGGGCTTTGCACTAGAGTCCTACAAAGGTCTCAGATGAGCTTGGTGCCCAGGCACTACCACTTTAGATGCTATCATTTGCTACCACAGTGACTATATATTTCCATAGCTTTGGGGGGGTGGGGGACCATTTTTATTACAACTTGAACTTGCTTTGCTGGGTTCATATTTATTTGTTGTATTTAAAAACTGCATTATTGTAAGAATGATTTTTTTCCAGTATATTTTATTTTGGGGGTTGGGAGGGGAGTCACCACTGTAATCTTGAAAAGCAAATTAAGTTGTTCAGATTGCTCCCCTCTATAAGTAGAGTGAATTACAAAACCCCATTTACTATTTTTTTAGTGTCAATTCTTGTTTATTTATTCTTTAGCTGTCTGTTTTAGTAGCTTAATGATTGGGTATGAAGATGTGTTTGTGTGTGATTATTGCTATTTATTACATTTTGAATACTTTGCTGAATGTCATTTTAAAGCATGTTTGAGGTCTTGTGTATCTGTCCTGTTATGCCGTCAGGAATACCTGACTAAAATGTTTTACTCTGTATCAAAAATTAAAATAATTTTTTTTATTGCCTTGAGGTACTTTTTAAATCAAAGTTGTTCCTTACTTTTGTTGACTTTCAGTTCATTTGCCAAGTCAGGCCGCATATAATACAGCTGAAGCCATGAAAGGAGCCAGTCACCAGAGATAGGGTATTCCAGTCAAATTTCCCTAGAGCAGGAGCAATTCCCCTTTAAGAAAGCTGCCTCCTGCTTAATAAATCTTGTCCAGTCTGCTGATGCAAGAATTCAACATAGCAAATTAACCTTTAGGTCCTAATGATGCTACCAGTAGCTGGAACTTTGGGGTTGGTTTCCTGGGTTTTGCTTCAGGTTTTGTTTGGTTTGGTTTATGGTTCCGGAGATCAAGCCTTGTCCATGCTGCTAACATATGTTTTAATTTATTTTTAATTGACTTGTATAACTTCCTGGTTCAAGAAGTAAAAATAAGTCTCACTCCTACCCTGACACCCATCCTTTAGTTCTATTTTAAAAGATACGCACCAGCACCAGTGTCTTGTACATCTCTCCAAAAATACCATATGCTGTCCATACAGTACCGATCTGTGTATCACTTCCAAAGATCGTGTTGTAGATTGCCCATGTGGACATCCTATGCCCTTTCTCATGTACAAGTACTTCATTAGAGTTGGAATACACAAGGTTAGATGTCTTTTATTTGTTTTATCCTTTAAGTCAGTGATTCCTTCTAAATTTGGGGCTTCAAAACTGATCCCCCTTCCCCAAGGCAACTGCCTTCTTTTCCCACATCTACTAATCATTGTCTCTTAACTAGTTTGAAACAGAACTTTTACAAAGAATAGCTCCACTTTTCTCTGCAGTTGGTCTGCCTGCCCTTCTGTCCCAGTACTAACTACATTGTTTTTGACAACCACCATTTTAAAGCACAGGTATTCCTCTTCCCTCTGCTCCTCTTCTCTCCTCCCGCACCCCCTCCTCCTCCAAGAAACGTCAAACCAGAAAGGATGGTGATGGACAGAGTTCCCTGAAAGGCTCTTCTGTGGCCGTCATTAACTGTCATTTTCCTCTTTCCTTTGTGCCAGTGTGTGAGCCACCTGCACTGTGTTCTCATTTCTTTAAAAAAATAAAATTTGAGAATTTCCTATGTACAGTTCAATTATCCTTGCTTATTTTTCTTTTTAGTGTTTTTTCCTAGACAATTTTAATTTGTAATTAACTTAAATTCAGCATCGTGTTAAATTATTATCTAAATTAGTGCCTTCTCAAAAAAATGGCATTCGTTTACTTAAGTCTCTGTGTTGGGTCTTTCTGATATATTTTGCGTTTTACTTTACAGGAGCATTTTGTTAAGAATTCTTTACAGATTTGATCAGGTTTTGTTGCTGTTATCGATGACATCGTTTCCTTTCCATCTCTACTTTTACCCCAGTCTCACACATACTACCCGATGATCCGGTAGATCAGTCTCCTGCCCCCCATCTCCGTTTTCTCACGCTGTGTGCACGCGCACATTTCAGCTACAGGATCTTTTCATCTACAAACATTGATAAGCAATTTTTGTCTCGCTTTACACAGGTCTGTGCGCCAACTGATAACTGGCTTGATACCTCTGAAATAACGTTAAACGGCAGGCTAGCCTGAACTTGGTTTAGAGAGAGTTGATCCTATTGAAGTGTGCGTGGAGCCTAATTTTAAGCCAGCTTCCAAGAATGCATGCTGAACTTTATCACAGCCTTTTTGTTTGACATCCGGGGGAGAAGCACGTCCATTTCCTCCCCTTCAGGCCGAAAGGGAATCTTGTAGGATTGTGGTGTAGCATTAAACCATCCTTGCATCCTGGGTGAATTACTTCATCTGAGTCGTGGTGCATGCCTTTAGTCGCTGCTACTCAGGAAGCCGAGTTCCAGGACCGGTCCTAAGTTTGAGTCAGCCAGAGCAACATAACAGAATTCTGCCCTTAAAAGGGGAGAGGGGCTAATACATTAGCAAGTTGCCTGTTTCTTTTTGTGTGCTATGTCTTGTGTGTCTGTTCTGTGACATGGTTTGCTTTTTAATTAGTTGATTCCCACTTTGATAAATTCCTCACTTTTGGCCTTAGTTTGATGCTCTTCCCTAATTCCATGAGTTAATAATTCATTTTATATTTTATTTTATTTATTTATTTTGGTTTTTTTAAAACAGGGTTTCTCTTTGTTGCTTTGGTGACTGACCTGGAACTAGCTCTTGTAGACCAGGCTGACCTTGAACTCATAGAGATCTGCCTGCCTCTGCCTCCAGAGTGCTGGGATCAAAGGCGTGTACCACCATCACTCAACTTATTTTTTTTATTTTATAATCTATTTTAATTAAAATATATCAGTCACCCCCTTTCTCTTTCCTCCCTCCTGCCCCTCCTATGCCTCCAATTCTAAAACTGAATCCAGATTTTATTTGATCATTATAGTTACAGATAGATGCAAACACATAAGCTCAGGCCTGGACCCAGCTCTGAGCACCTCTCAGGCTGGGATCTTAGAAGAGCCAGTGTAGCCATCGCTGATAGGAACCAGGTGCCAGCTAGTTTTGGGGATGGCAATATTGTACCACTCGGCTCTCCCAGTCCTTAAGGGAGGCCTCATTCCTCTTTAGCCTGAAAGTATTTCCGAAGATTCCATTTCTGTCTTCGCTTTACTTTTCCAGGAAATAGTTTTTTTTTGACAGAATTGGGGTATTTTGTTGTTTGTCTCATGAATTTTCATCCTTTAAGATGTCAAAAACAATCTTTGCGAAACTTACCTCTCTACATTTTCTCAATGTAGAGACTATAGAGAAACTTTAGAAAGACTTTACATGACACGCATTTGAATGGCTAGTACATTTGCTGTTTGCATTTTCTGTACACCTGGCCCTACCTGTTTAACATCAGCCCACCGGTGTCAGGAAGGAACAGAAACAGGGTGTACGGGAAGGAAATCCTGTGCCCCCCCCGCCGCACCTCCAGTGCCCCAGTGCGGAAGCACACCCTGGGTGTGAGGGTCGGAGTGGCTCTTGCCCTGCCCTCACTTCCCACTGTCCGCCTAAGCTGGAAATGACTAGAGATGAGTACATTCAGTTCGCTAGCTGCTTACTGTGTGCCCACCTCGGGCACACGTGCTCACGTTTCGCAGCCCTCCAGCCAATCTGTCCTGTTATTTCTGGCACCGTCCCCCAGAATTCCAAAGAGCAGGTGACATGTTGACTGCTTTGTGCAGAGTCCTGTGTAAAGCCCATGGAGAGACAGTGGGAAGAAGCGGTTATCTCAGAGTCCCTGAACTGTCCAGGGTACAAACACGACAAGTTAAATGGGAGTGTTGGTTGGGATTCCGAGCTGACCTTCAAGGCGGTGGAAAGGAAACCTTACCGGGTTTTAAATTTTTCTTCGCCTCAAATCTGATATCCACATGTTGTCATAATCACGTACATGAAGCCATATCCACATATGCATGGTGGTTTGCCACTGTTCATTTAAAATGCTGGGACTTTATGACATGGGCCAGTCCCTAAATGTGTGAATCCCATGTTCACAACATCACAGAGCATTCTGGGAGCCCTTTCTGCTGCCTCTTCCTTATGGGGTAGTCTCTCTCTCTCTCTCTCTCTCTCTCTCTCTCTCTCTCTCTTGTTTTTAATTCTTTTAAGTTTCATTTTGCATTCCAACCACAGTTCTCCCTCTTCTCCCACCCTCCTTTGCCTCTCCTCCCCCCAGCCCACCTCCTACCTCTCCTCCCACCCTCCTCTGCCTCCTCTCCCTCAGCCCACCTACCATTCACTCCTCCCAACCAGTCAGGGCTCCAGTGAGGAGTCAACAAAGTCTGGCACATAAAGTTGGGGCAGGACCAAGGCCCTCCCCCTTGCATTAAGGCTGAGCATGGCATCCCACCATAGAAAACAGGCTCCAACAAGCTAACTCATTCACCAGGAATAGATCCTGGCCCTACTTCCTGGTCCCCATCAGATAGTTAAAACTTCACTGTCTCCCACATGTGGAGGGCCTAGTTCAGGCCCATGGAGACTCCACAGCTGTCAGTCTAGAGTTTGTGATTTTCCACAGGCTTGCTTCAGCTGTCTCTGTAGATTTCTCCATTATGATCTTGACCTCCCTTGCTCATATATTCCCTCCTGGGATAGAGTTTTCAAAGCAAATTAACCCATTTTAAGTGCCTGTCATTGCCGAGTCCTTCACAGTCCTATGACACATGAAACACTGTTTATTGTAGCAATGATGGCAGGATTGAAATCTAACCTCACTCATGTCTTACTCAAGTACTGAAAGATGAATCACACATGAAGTTAAATTTATCAGTTGAGAGAAACACTGGTCCCAGCTCATCATGACAAAGGCTCACAGAGCCTGGGGCTCATCCTCATATGTAATCAGCACCACCTCATGAGATTATTGTGAGGAACAGGCATTTTTAAAAGCCCCGGTCCATCTGTGTGGCTGGCTGTCCCAAACTGTCTATTTAAAACGACTACAATCTTGCAAATCAGAAACGTGACTGGGGAATTCCTTGTTGGCTGCTGGCTGCTGGCTGCAGGCTGGGAGCTCAGGGAGCCTGGGGTCCTGCAGGGAAATCTGTCCCAGGGTCTGTGTGTGCTTCCTTCGAGCATGGAACTGGAATCTAGAATAAACTGGAATAAATCTCTACAGAAGCTGCAGACTTCTTAGGACCCAGTTACAGACCTTCTAGAATATTCTGCAACGTTCACTTTTTTAAATCACTAAGGCCAGCCCAGCAATTCAATAGGGAAAGAAGTCAACTCCACAATCAATAATAGAATCAGCAAAGGGTTCGTGACATCCATCTACCTCACATACTGATACGTCAAAACATTGAAATGCTATTATAGTCTTTAAGTAAAAGGTTTTATTGTCCTCAAAAGAAACTTATTTGTTAAAAGACTATCAAATCTGCTCCACTCTCATCTGCCAAGTGTATTGATTGTATCCTGTATTTGTTTATTATTTTTAAAAAAAAGCATTGGATAGGGATGTCGCTAAGTGTGGTGATTTGAGTAAGAATGGCCCCCTTAGACTCACCTGTCTGAATACTTGGCCCATAGGGAATGGCACTATTAGGAGGTGTGGCCTTGTTGGAGGAAGTGTGTCATTGTGGAGGTCTTATATGCTCAAGGTAGGACTGATGAGACAGTCTTCACTTCTGTTACCTGCAGATCAAGAACTGTGTCAGCCCCTTCTCCGGCGCCATGTTTGCCTGTGTGTCACCACAATTGCTGCCACGAGGGTAACGACTAAACCTCTGAACTGTAAGCCAGCACCAGTTAAATGTTTTCCAAGAGCTGCCTTGGTTTCTCTTCACGGCCATAGAGACCCTAACTAAGACACTAAGTGTCCTAAGATTTGCCTAGCATGTTTGAGGTCCTGGGTTTGAGTTCCCACCATGTGCACAAACCAAACATCATTTATGCAACTTGAAACACCTTTTTGGCATTTTATAAATACGAATGATGCAGTTATTTTTTCAACTACATTTAAAATAACTTCTGTCTCTACGTGATATTTTAGAATTTATTAGAGGCAGCAATATAGTAGCTAAATGTCCAGCGCTGAATTGCCTGAATTATAATCTTTTCCTTCTCCTTACAACCTAGCAGGATACTTCTCTACAGAGAACACTTTGGGTTCTTGCCAAAGGCATTTTCTGCATCTGTTGAGATGATGGTGTGGGTTTTTTGTTTAAGCCCATCTATATGATTTATTAGATCTATCAGCGTTATCCACCCACACATCAGCATGGGCATCAGCAAGTGACTTTGTCATTGGGATCAGATAGAGGATAACTGTAGAACCCAAATTAGTTCCTCCTGAGCTATATTTTCACTTATAGACCGATAGATTGGTTTCCTGTTTAGATCTGAATAGGCACATAATAAAAGTTTCTATTGTATTAAGAAGATTAGAAAACAAACACTTCACAATCAATAGGATGATGTAGGAGGGTCATCTGTCTATGTGTTACTTTCATTGGTTAATAA
>LOJH01054424.1:0-12029 GCA_001685095.1 Ellobius talpinus
CCATCTATTAAAATGATTGATGAGAACTTTAAGGTAGGAATGTGTTAGTGATACCTTTTTGTTTCTTCTTTTGCTTCTGTTTTTCTATTGTCTTCAGTGTATATTGGGTGCTAAAGTATGCTTTTGTTGCCTGCCAATTTTCAAGCACTTATATAATTTTAATTTGAAAACTTTGCAACCACACACACACACACTCAAATAATGTTATAAACTGCTTGAAAGAATGTGTATGTCAGAAAATTGTCACTATCATTTTACATTTTGCAAGTCTCATGGAAATTACCTTAAAATATTTTATTGACCAGAATACCTGCAACCATCTAATAGAATATGATAAGCCATGTCAATATTAATATTAATAATGTTTAGTGGCATTATATCTTAAAAGGTTATTATTATATAAAGTCAATGTCTACACTGTGTAATTTTTTTATTAATAGAACTCAGTAGAAAATTCTTTATATGTTGATATGTGAGGATTTTACTTGGAAATACTACATTAAGGAAACAGTTTAATGAGTAATTTAGTTTAGACTCATAGACAGCCTGGTATTGAACATTTCTTGAAAGACTGGGTAAGGAAACAAAAATGACATTGGAGGTTTTGAGTTGAAGAGAGGAGGAAACATTGTAAGGAAGCTTCTAGATCCAATGTCACTGAGTAATGATGAGAGAGAGAAAGTGTGTAAGTATAAAGGATAGGACAAATAGACAGAGAGGTATTGAAAGATGCTTTGTAAATTATTGAATAAATTTTGAATTGCACAGTCACACAGACAGCAGTGTTTGCATTGGCTCCATGGACAATGGATTACATGGTTGAAACAGAGATGCTATATGATGTTTGGAGTCTGTATCTCCAGAGCAGAGCAGAAGTGATTGGAGATGAACAAGAACAAGTTAACTTGTCATGTATTCTGAGAAGACACCATTCAGCATGCAGAATGGATGGAATCAATAGCATTCAGAAAGAGGAGGAACTAGCATGACTTCAATGCTTTCAGCCTGGACCAACAAATAGGTGACTAAGACAGTTGTATTCATTTGGGCTGAGGAAAATTTTGGAAGAACTGTGCTCAGAGGAAATCAAGAGTATAGTGTAGCCCATATTAGTATTGTGGATTGAAGGTGAATTTAATATAGTGTTCAAAATAGAAATTTAGTGTTATAGAACAGAATAATTAGCTATGTAAAGATGTGTTGTTTTTGTTTATGCTGCATTTGTTTAACTATTTAAAGATTGTTGCTGTTTCACTTTGCCTGCCTAAGGCACTTGGTTGGTCTAATTCAAAGCTGAACAACCAATAGCCAGGCAGATGAGGGATAGGCAGGTCTGTCAGGCAGAGAGAAGAACAAAAGCCAGCCAGAGCCCCAGCCAACCAGACACAGAGGAAGCAGGAAAGCAGGAAGGACAGTATGTAGATGAGGTATGAGCCTCAGGGCAGCACATAAATTAATAGAAATGGGATAATTTAAGTTTAAAAAAGCTAGCTTGAAACAAGGCCAAGCATCCAAACTTAGTAATAAGACTTGGGGGCTAGTGGTCCAAGAAAGCCTGCTACAATGTAGAAATTTACATCCTGCCATTGGATGGATGATGATACAATTTAATGGAATGAGTAAGAAGAAACACTTAGTTCTGACCTGATGGTGGCAGAATCATGAGATCTCTCTTTGTAAATCATGCAATGAGACATTTATGAAAAGGTGCTAAATATGAATTTGGGCTTGCAAATTTGGTATGTAAATGAGAAATCTGGTCTGAAAAATATTCATTTTTTTTCTTTTACTAAAACGTTATCACAGATATTGAAAGCAAGAGGATGGAAGGAATAAACCAAGGAAAGAAAGTAAAGAGAGGAGCAAAACTGGTCACAGATAACAGCGAACGTTAAATGCTAACAAGGCTTTCCTTCATTTTACTATCTATACTTTGTAGGAAAAAAATCTTTAAATGGACTGTAAGGGTCTTACATAAACTATAGCTTGTTAAAATAACAATATGTGAAAATCTGTATTCTTCAAGTCAAAAACACTGTGGAAAACTATGTGTTTCCCTTTAGTGCCTGGATCTCCAAATTTGACAGCTACCTTGAGACAAGTGTTTCTCTCTTTTCCACCAAATACATTTTATTAAACAACTACTGTTAAAATTTTATTTTGTGCACTCCATACGAGGATCTCTGCTAAATTTTCCTTCCATGTATGCCTCTCTTTTGTGTACTGTATAGTTTCCAACTGTTTCTCAGCTTGAGAGATGGCTCAGTGAGTACATCAGCTTCTCTGCAGTTATGTAGTCCCAAGTTCAGACCCCAGCACCAGTGTAAGAGCAAAGTGTTGTGTCTTGTTGTGTTCTGTGCAGCTGTCCCTACAGCACAGAATAATGGGGGGGATTGCTGGAGGAAGAACAGGAGTTTGGGGGAGTGGGCATTAGTCAGTCCATCTCAGACAGTATTAGGACCTGTGAGGTGTAGTGCTTTGGCACTGACTAAGGGCGGCAAGGGAAAGAAGAAAGGACAGACATACACATGAGGAAAAGGTGGGGTCAACGGGGCTGTGTGTGCTCTGATGGAACTGCTTCCCTCACAACCCAGAACCTTAGTGAGTTTATGATGCACAGTCAGTTGGTCTCAATCAGAGGTCTCTGTAGGTAAGCAGTTTGGGATTGTAAACATCTAGAAGAAGGAAGCTGAAGTGCTATTACATGCACACACTGATCTATAAAAGCTCATGCTTGGACCACAGAAAGAATGTTTTGCCAATTTCAAGCATGACCTATACTAAGAAATGCTTTGCCAGTTTCCAAGGGCTCTTTATCATGGATGTGTCCTTATGGATAATACACATTCACTCAGGACATCCCTCACTCTGGGCCTCCTCTATTCCCTACAAAACAGCAAGTTCCAGATTCAGCAAGAGATCTTGTCTCAAAAAGTAAGTCAGGGAGCAACAGAGAGAGACCTGTAGCTTCCACACATAGCTGAGCATACCCACAAACACATATACGACACTCAAAGGGGAAGGTAGAACATGGGAAAAAACTGTATCTCACAATTTCCTTTGCAATGCAAATTTGTTTTTTTACAATTAGATTCATCACCAAAGGGCTTAAGTGAACTTCAAGTTTTCTTCAAACTCCTCTTGGCAAGTACCTTTGTGGCAGTTAACAGCTTGTGGTGGTGGTGTCTATAATGTCTTCATAGGCCAGAGGCTAGTCTCCACTGTTTTGGATGTTGATGACATTTTTAGCTCAGGAAGCTGCTCTTTTCTTAGGGTGTAGTCAATTGTGTTTAGTGTAGAAGCCTTAATTCTAGCTCTCTGATCCCTGTATCACACCCAAGTCCATTGAGCTGAAATTGAATAGTTGAGGTCTTCCACAGCTGACAGTGCTCTCCATTCTTGGTCAATCAGTGCTGCTATTCTAGGAAGGCCACAGGAAAGGTCAATGATCCACAGTACTAGCTGTGGGTCTTTGAGAACTTTGGCATGAACTACTAGTTTGCTAAATCTCCGAGGTATTTCTAGCTCCTTCACAGGAGCAATGTTCTATGTGAAATCTGAGGGAAAGCAGAGAATTGAACACGAGGAAACTGTTGGTGAAGGAGAGCCTCACGGTCATCACTCTCTATCATTTAATTTAGTATAACATATCAACTCATTATGAGTTTACAGAGAAAACTATTTCTAAACTTAGTGGCCAGGGCCCAATTTCAAAATTTATGAGATAATTCCTGAGCAAAAAAAAAAAGATTTGCCATCATGATTCACAGTACTAACTTCATATCCTCATCTATTACCCACAAATTGAAGTAATTCATTTCTAAAAGTACTTTATTAGCAGAAAAAGGAACAGAAGATTCACTTCTAAAACAAAAATTGTAATAAAATTGTCAACTTATTATATTAGAAGAAATAGGATCCCTTCATAAAGATGCAGATGCACCCATTTTTATGGCTAAAGTGTTTGGTACAATTGTCGTTTATGGAGTGCCACATGAACAGTCTAAGGGTGTGGGATATGTTCTTCTCAGACTATGTGATGAGTGTCCAGAGCTCCCAGCTTGCATTCATTATCTTTACAGGATAGCAAGAGAAGAGGAATCTGTGGTCTGTGCATTTAATTTTAGGTTTCTCATAAATGAGAGCTAAATACAGATGCAGAATCCTCACAAGTGCGAGTCCAAAGAGGTGTTCAGCCTCACCAGGTGACAGTCATGATGAAGAAATGGATGCTGCAAGACAAAATGATTGATCCAAAGCTCATCATGGATTACGTGAGTCCCAAGTTCAAATTTAACTATAGGGAAACAAGGATGATGAAGAGGATGGAGCATGTGCTATGGGGCCAACAACAATGCCTTAGGTTCTTGACAATTCCCTTCTTTTGATGCATTATATTTGCAAATCATGGTTTTAAAAAACATTCCAATCTTGCATTTCCTTTCCTGTAAATTAGAGAAAGCAAAGGTTCTCTTGCATAGTAGGTCAATGCATAGCACTAACTTCTGTTTGAGAAAAAAGTTATTGCATTCGTTGTTTGCCTATTAAATTTTGGGCAGAAAGCATTCAAACACAGAAAATTTAACTATCATGTTTTGCTTCTTGATGAACAAGGCAAAGTGCTTTCACAAGGTATGCAGAGTCCCTAAGGTGAAGTGTGTTCTGCATGCTTTCCCCTCTGCTCAAGGCAGCGGTATCTCTGCTGCTTCTCTTTTGAAAGAAGATTAATTTCTGAGAATCCTTCCCACATCCTGATTCTCCAGCACATGAGTTCTTCCCTGTGTTGATGGAAAATGAAACACTAATACAAATGAAACATTTACATTTCAATGCAATTTTACAAAATGCTCTCACCACATAGGTGCCAAACTTACAAAGATGATCTTATAAATGTCTTTATAGAGATAGTCATGTGAAGACAAACACCAAATGTGTCGATATGCAAGTCACATTGTTTATATGTCATTTATAAGAGCTGGTGAACTATAAGGCAGGGGTTGAGTGCATCTAGGTTTTCCTCAAGGAAAAGAGAAAGGCACCAGTGAGGGAGTATAAGGTGATCTCTGAATACTAAGTGAGCTATTAAATGGGCTATCCAAAGGCGACTACTACACAGAATCCTGGTATATATGCAAATTTCAAACTGAAAGAGCTACTACATTGATACTTTGTGCTGCTGTACTTTTATTGACTATAAAAAGCTTCATTGCTCTGTAAACACACAACATTTGGAATGGAGGATTCATCAGGCAACACAGTGAATAATTAGCAACATGAAGGGACACACTGAATCAAATTTTGCTAAAGATCTGAAGAAAGCAGAAGCAGTGCAAAGATTCATCCAGCCTTCATAAACAGATTCATGTAGTCCCATGTAGCAAGATAAGTGTAAAACAAAAAAAGTTGAGATGGGGTATGAGTGTTTTGTGAAAACTCAACTAAAAGCAAAGAACAGATGAGAATAAACACTAATAAAAACAAACATTTTTGAAGACCAAATTCATGAAATCTAAACCGCAAGGTCTATGGGTGACCTCAGTCAAGCCAGTGAGATGCTCTTTTTAAGGCTAGTAGTGCCTCCACATAATTGTGAGCTCCATCCTGTCAACAGGAACTGCTTTTCTCTATGATGTGTGTCCTCTCTGAATTGGCACAAGATTATATATGACACATCCAGTTACATATAGGACATGTTTAACCTAAGTGAGATGATGCTTACATTGTGACACTTTGATTATCAGATAAGACAACTCAACAGGAAAAGTGGCTCATCCCTTCACTTCCCAGGGACAGGACAGAACAGTCAATCAACATATTAGCATTTTCTTTGTTAAAAGTCTTAGAAGCTACCCATTCATTCATTTAAAACATGTCTTCTCTTTTGTTTCAGAGAGAAACTTGTCAGGTCTGCAAGGTTAATCTTAAAGTATGGGTATCTACAGAATAAAGACCCATTAATGATATTGGGGAACAGGAATGGTTTTATTTGAAGGATTTTCCCTGTTCATTCTCTGTAGAAGGAGGGGCTGCTTGCTTGTCCTGGCTGCCCAGCCCCGAAATAATCACACAGAAACTGTATTAATTAAATCACTGCTTGGCCCATTAGCTCTAGCTTCTTATTTGCTAACTCTTACATCTTAATTTAACCATCTTCATTAATCTACACATCACCATGAGGTTGTGGCCTACCAGCAAAGTTTCAGCATGTTTATCTCCGGTGGTGAATCCATGGTGTCTCTCTGACTCTGCCTTCTTCCTTCTAGCATTCAGTTCAGTTTTCCCCACCTACCTAAGTTCTGCCCTATCATCAGGCCAAGGCAGTTTCTTTATTTATTAATAGTAATAACAGCACACAGAGGGGATGCCCACATCACATCCTCCCTCTGTATTTCTATTCTAGTCAAATCAAAGTAATGTGCCAAACTCAGAGAGAACTTACAAGTACATTTCTTTAAATTTATAGAAATGCCTAAATTGAGGATGAAATATGAGTAGTTGAAATAAACTAAACATTTTGGGGTGATCTGAATAGGACACATCACTCACAGGCTTGGGTGTCTGAACAATTGATCACTTGCTTCCTGTTTGGTGGAGCAGTTTTCAGAGGTGCACATGGTGTGGCTCTTCTGGAGGGAGTGTAGTCCTAAGGGTGGGCTTTGAGATTCTGGAGGAGGTGTATTCCTGGGGTGGACTTTGAGATTCTGGAGGTGTATTCCTGTGGTGAACTTTGAGATTCTGGAGGAGGTGTATTCCTGGGGGTGGGCTTTGAGATTCTGGAGGAAGTGTATTCCTGTGGGTGGGCTTTGAGATTCTGGAGAAAGTGTATTCCTGGGGGTGGGCTTTGACATTAGAAGACTCACTCCACTTCCAGTTCTGTCTCTACATGTCATGCTTACCTTTGAAGATGTGAGCTTTCAGCTCCTTGCTCCAGCTGCCATTCCTTTCTCTTGCTCCCATGTGTGCTTCTAGCCATGAGAGACTCTTATCCTTCTGGGACACATTACACTCTCTCTTCTTTTAGTAACTTTGGATCATGTTTTAGCTGATATTGATATTAGTAATAACATCTGCTAAACATTAAGATTATCAAACTCAGATTTTATTTCATAGGGAAAGCAAGAGAAAAAAGTTACCTACCAGTTAAGAAAGACAATTTTATTTGAAGCTCAACATTTTCCTTTTGAATAAAACATGTATCAAGAGTGATGTTTTTACAATGTTAGTGATTGTAGTATTTTAAACTACAATAGAGTACTTTTTAAAAATGGCCAACATTTAACAGTTCATTTTCTTTTATTTCTCCAATATAATTTCTCTCAGATGGTAACTTTGGGTAACTTTATATGTAGGTTTTGTAGTTGCATTGTTCTTTGTAGCGTTACAAACTCTGACTCTTGAAAATCCTGACCTTGAGTTTCCCCAAGGACTGGCAAGTTGCTGAATAGAGGTACCCATATTCACCCGTTCCTTCACGAAGAAAGAACTGAACAACAAATAAATAGTCATGGTTCTAAGTCAGGGACACTACAATGTAGTAAGACAGAAGAGAGGACTTTAATTTACATAGACCTGGGATAGCAGAAAAGAGAGAAAACAGACAACTCTAAACTTGATTATTGCAGGACAGAGCATGGAACAGGTTAGTCCCAGCAGAGTTCACTGCTGTGGAGATCAACAACCCGAGTGACAAGAGACATCCACAGTCCTCACAGCCTTGCAGTTCATGGAGAGGAGATGCCTGGATTCCACATCATTCATTATTTTTGAGGAAAACCATGCATTTTCTTTCCATACCCCACTCCTCAGAGCACAGACAGCTATAACATGTGAATCTATGAGCAAAGACACACTATATTCTAACTTAAACAGTACACTCTCCAGGGTCTACTGACACACATTCTAAATTCCATAACCTCTCATTGACTCTGTGTAATCAACCTTACTCAACCAAACACATGTGTGCCACACCCGTGGTCACCAATATGACCGAAGAAATCTCCACATTACTCCACGTGGTTAACATCACTAGTCCTGTCACTACGGGACCACACAATAAGTTTGTCACCATTCAGTGCACCACACTCCCTAAACCATTATATCCCTTTTCTCACTTGGCTCTGGAATCAGAAGGACTTTCTGACCATGCTTCTCCATGCTATAGACCCCAAAGTCATCAATGACAGTTGAAAACGCTATTGCCTATTGTCCATTGACTCTGGAATGTACCCCATAGTCTCATGTCTTGACTGGTTTTCCATCTGTTTAAAATACTTTGGTAATTTGTGGAACCTTTTGGAAACAGGGCTTGAATGTCAAATCTAAGTTACTAGGGCTGGGTCTTTGAAAGTTACATTCCAGTCCTTAGTTTCAGTTCCGTACTCTGCTTCTGGCTCTATGATGATGTGACAAGCTGACTCTGCTACACATTTCTCTCATCATTAACTGAGTTGATCCACCTTGCCTTCTGTGCCATATTGGACTAAAGTCCCCTAAATCCTTAAACCAAAAAATACATTACTTCTTCCTTTTTTCTCTCAGGTGTTTGGAACCCAAGGGCATGGATGTGACTATTGAAATGGACAGCTACAATCAAAGAAAACTCAGTGTAGTTTACCAAATCAAAACACTAAAGTCTTTCAAAGACAGCCTTTCTGTATAATGTGCATGTATTTACTTTTACCTCATGATTATAAGTGAATGGTTGCATACATGACAGTATACTACATGTCTGTGTCAAGCCTGCAGAAGGCATAAGAGTGCTTCACATTCCATGGAACAGGCATTACAAGTAGTTTTGAGCTGTTATGTGGGTGCTGAGAACCAGGTCTGTGTCTTTTGGAAGAGCAACAAGTGCTCCTAATCACTGAGCAATCTCTCTCGTGCCCCAAAATGAACCTTATAGATTAAATAAAGACAAGTGATCCACCAGATATACAAATCTCAAAGTTGGGACTCAAAGAGCATGGAAAATGAAGACAGCATAACAATTCCAAGATAACACAAACACATGCAGTAACAGACCTCAAAGAAAAAGGTATTGATGCTGTGCCTGATAAGGACTTTAAAGGTGATTGGAAGATAACAGTGAGACTCAAGGGAATACAGAAAGACAACTCAACGAAACACAGAGAGCAATTCATAATATTAGTGAGAAATTTAGCAAAGGGAGAGCTATTATGAAAACATTATATAATCATTGAGGTTAATAACTCAGTTAGATAATGTTATCAGAAATTTCAACAAGAGACTGGAGCAAGCAAAAGAAAAAAGACAGGAAATTGAACACAAAAATTTCAAAAGTATCTCAGACTGAAAGAAACAAAGAAAATGAACAGTTATTTATGGGATACCCTTATATGAATAAATATCGTTATTTTAGGAGTTACAAAGGTAAAGAGAAGACAATGGACAAAGAAAATGTATGCAGTAAAATAATAACTGAAAATTTCTCCAATCTTGGAAGAAATATAAACAAGTTCCAGGAAGCCCCCAGCCCTCCAGATAGACATGGCCAGAAAAGATTCTAATGACTGTACATTGAAATCTAACCACCAAAAATATAAGACAAAGAAAGAATTCTAAAAACAGCGTGATTAAAATTCCAAGTCTTATTTAAGAGGAAATCCATCCATCCAGCTATAAATTTCTCAGCAAAACCCTGCAGGCCAGAAGACAATGGCATTAAGTATTCCAAATTTGGAATAAAAAATCCAGCTGACAATCAAGACTACTATACCCTGCAAGGTTTTCCTTCATGAATGAGTGGAACTTCCCAAAATAAACAAAACAGGAAGAAATTCATTACAAGATCTACCCCGCTAAAAGAGGAAGTGGTACAGTAAAGCTAAAAATGCTCTCATTGTCATAAAAGCATGAGGCATTATAAATCCCACTAGAAGAACAGACTCAAAAGGAAACAGAAAATAACAGCCCTCACAAATATATTAAACTATCAATCTACAAACATATGCAACACAAGAAAAAAAGAAACAAGGACATTCAAAGCAAGTAGAATAAAATTGCAGAAGTCTTGACCTATCAATAATGATTCTAAATATCAAATAAAAGGAACAGATTAAGAGAGCTGATTTTTTCAAAAAGATTCAACTACTTAATTTTTTTAAGAAACTCACTTTCCCACTAGCTACACATAAAGAATAAAGATTAAAGCATGGGAAGAAGATATTCAACGCAAATAGAAACCAAAACTGGGCAAGACCAACTATCTATACTTTAGCAGAGAAAATCTACTTTAAGATAAGCTTTAAAGACTCATCATGAAAAGGGTAAGAATGTGATCTTCCAGGAATCCATTCATCAAGAAGATATAATGATTATATGCCTATGTGTACTTACTACTACAACACATAATATTTTAAAATGATGAGAAGAGGGAGTTTGCAATACAGTAATAGAGCTTCTTACTCTCATCAATACATAGATAATTTAGATAAAAAATCAAAGATTTAAGAAATTGACATGAGATTTAAGCGATTCAAGAATGCATATGAATGAATAGTTAAGAGCACTGACTTTTCTTCTAGAATATCTGGGTTCAGTTCCCAGCAACCATGGAGTGGCTCACAACTCTCTTGTAGTGGTTTGCAAATGAATACTCGCTATGAATTTATATATTTGAATGCTTAGGTACCAGGGAGTGGAACTGTTTGAAAGGATTAGGAGAATTAAGAAGTATAGCCTTGTTGGAATGGGTATGGTCTTGTTGGAGGAAGTGTGTCACTAGGGGTGGTCTTTGTGGTTTCAAAAGCCTAAAGCAGGCTCAGGCTCTTCTCTCTCTCCCCCTCCACTCTCCCCCCCCACCTCCTGCCTGCAGATTGGGATGTCAAAATCTCAACTACTCGCTAGTACCACACCTGCCTGCCACCACAGCCCCTGCTACCGTGAAAATGAACTAAGCATCTGAAACTGTAAGCGAGCCCCAGTTAAATGCTTTCCTTTATAAGAGTTGCTGTGGTCATGGATTCTCTTCACAACAATAGAACACTGACTCAGGCAGTCTATAGTTCCAGGAGACCCAGGGTCCTCTCTTGGCCACCTCAGACACTGCATACATTGGTGCATAGATATACACTAAATGTGCACACACACAAAAATCAAATTAAATTTAAAAATTTTGAAGAGAGGAAATGTATCTAACTAGTATTTTTCCAGAACATTTTGCCTATCAGAAAGTTCTGTACAAAGAAAGTGAGGCAGCCCACACAGCCATTCGTCTGTCTATGGAATATTATAAAAACTAGACTACAAGTTTCATATGTCCAGGAATAAAAATAACATCCTATATCTTTCCTGATCACAATGAAATAAAACTAGAATTTAAAGCAACAATAATAAAAATAAAACTGAAAATTATACAAATACATGCAAACTAAATCTTGTACTCTTTTATAATGAGTTATTGAAGAAATACAAATACAAATTGAGTTGACTTTTATAACAATTGAAGATGGTAACATAAATCCTAGATTTCATAGAATACTAAAAATGAGAAGAGAAATTTAAGCCAATAAATGCCAATAAGTAAAGATTGATTTTAGATAAAGAACCTAATAATTAAGTATAAGATGTTAGAAAAGTAGTGACAAATCACACCGAAAATTAGTATTAAGAAATTAAGTGATGCACACAGAAGCAAACAAAAATTCCTGCCACAAAATAGGCATTATAATTCTTGTTTCAAGATATATTTCACAGCTATCATTCTGTAAACTTCATGGAACTTGTGTAAAAAAATGATACTTGGTAGCACAGAGTAAAGATTCAATAATTCAATATATCCTTCCTGATATATTTCTGAAATACACACACATCCCAACAATGGCAGGCTTTTCAGGCAATGGCACAGGATGGGACAACAGAGAGAATGGAAACCTTGATACAGAAAGTAAAATTTAAATTTGAGCTTTTGGGTCTGGGTTATCTCACTTAGTATAGTGTTTTCTATTTCCATCCACGGAGATAGAGACAGAGACCCACATTGGAGCACTGGACTGAGCTCCCAAAGTCCA
>LOJH01054427.1:0-12029 GCA_001685095.1 Ellobius talpinus
GCCGGGCGGGAGCCGGGCAGGACGAAAAGCAGGCCTGCTCCCCTATCACTACAGAGGAAGAGGAAGAAAGGAGGAATAAAGAACTCTAAGGATGATAGAGAAGTCATAGGGAAACATTAGTTTATGTTTATAAATAATATATATACATATTTTTTAAAAAAATAAAGTTACGCTGCTTGAAATTATAAAGCTCTTTCCAACATCCACAGACTAACTAATAAAAACTCCTAGTATCAGGCATGGAAATCTAAGTTGTTAGTAAGCAGAGCCCAAGAGGCTGCCAAAACAGCATAGGCTATCAGTTTTGCCCTTGGTTTTCTCTCAAAACTCAAAAGTAAAACCTTATTGTATATGAAGACACCACAAACTTCAGACACAACTTGAAAGAATAAAGCTGTAGTGATCTGGAAGCCTCCTCTATATGGATTAGTTCTTATACCAAGTGTTCTTCAAGCTACCAAGGGAGAAAAGCAATTACTGGTTCTACTCAGCCATAAAACCTACAATGTACATGACCAGCATAGCAAGACATCCCAATGGTGCAGCAGTGGTAGTTACAGCTTGAGCATAACCAATAGCTTTATCATTGGACATAAGGCCCACTCAATAGAAGGGAATTCACATCTGGTACTGTAAACCTAGCCAACTACCCATGGCTGGTGAGGTCATTGATCTTAGAGAAAATCCTACTACCACCACTTTCCTAAACAAGTATGATTCCCAACTTTAATCTAAATACCTTATCCTTATACTCACAGAGGCATAGCTTCTTCTTCTTCTTCTTCTTCTTCTTCTTCTTCTTCTTCTTCTTCTTCTTTTTCTTCTTCTTCTTGCAACTGAGACTGTCACAGAAATCTACAACTGGTCAAAATCAGACAACAGCTAACCAGTGGGTGCCCAACATCAATTAATATATCTGCCACACAACCCCTACAACTAAGACTCGGGTAACACCACAGAATCAGGGGCAGAGAGATAAGAGCCAGAGTACCAAAAATCTCACACAGGATAATGCCTTTTATGCATGTCAGGAAGCTGCACTGATCAATTCACAATGGTGTCATTGTCTACCAAGACCTGAACAATGACTTCCTCAGTTGACAATATAGATGAGAAAAGCTTACAAGGCTAGCCTAGATGAAGAGCTATAGGCAATTATTGGCTGCTAAGGGAGGAAAAATTAGTCTTCTCCAGGGATGAGCCTCCTGATAGATTATTTAATACCAAGGCCAGCCCTATGCACAGACACATATGAGAAATATGTGTATTATTATGTGTTAAAGTAACTCAGCAGGTTGCACTGCATGTGTGTACATGTGCATATGAACAATAATAATTAAAGAAGAAGTTATAAATTTGAGAGGTAGTGGGGACATGGGAGGAATTGTGGATGAGATGGAGAAGGAGAAATGATATAAACACAGTATTCATATGTAAAATTTTCATATATAAAATTTTCCTACTCCCACCCTACATCTACTTCCTGGAGACTTCATGTGCTGACCTGCCTAGGTCACAAAGCAAATTTCAACAAATATAAGAAAACTGAAATAATACCATGAGGCCTATATGACCACTACAGATTAAAGCTGGATATCATCAACAACAGAAGCAACAGAAAGTATACAAACTCAGGGAAACTGAACAAATCACTACTGAAAGAAAAATGACTCAAAACACAAATCAAGAAGAAAATTAAAAACATTTTAGAATTGAATGAAAATGAAAGTACAGCATACTCATACAGCATACTATGGAACACCATGAAAACAGTTCTAAGGAGCAAATTCATAGCTCTAAGAGGGTACATAGGGAGAGAGAGATAGGAGAGAGAGAGAGAGATTGAATATTAGTAACTTAACAGCATACTTGAAAGTTCCAGAACAAGAAGAAATAATAGTAAGCAACTATTTAATATTAAGTAACTATTTAATAATAGTAAGTAACCCAAAAAGAGTAGATGGAAATAAATAAACAAATTCAGAGCTGAAACCAAAGAAATAGAAATAACCAAAAAAATTACAAAGAATCAATAAAGGTTCTCTGTGAAATTCAACAAAATTGACAAACTCTTAGACAAATTAACTAAAGGACTACAGGAAAAGATCCAAATTAATAAAATTAGGGACAAAAGAGAACCTTAAAAAAGGAGCCAAGGAAATTCAGAGAATCATAAAGATATACTTTATTCCACAAAATAGGAAAATCTAAAGGAAATGGATGGGTTTCTCATGTATATAATTAAGACCTTCTAAAGGTAAATCAAGATCAGATGAGCAGTTTAAACAGACCCAAATCCCTAGCAAAATAGAAATAGTAATTCAAAGTCTCCCCTCACCCCCCAAAAAAGTCCAGGGCCAGATAGATTCAGGATTTTACCATACCTTCAAAGAATTAGTGTCAATACTCCCCAAATTATTTTGTAAAATATAAACCAAAGGAACATTTTCTTTTTCTTTGTGTGAAGACATTATTACCCTGTATCTTAGTTATTTTTCTATTGTTGTGAAAATGCATCATGATCAAGGCAACTTATAAAAGAAAGCATTTAACTGGGTGCTTACTTACAGTTTCAGAGACTGAGCCAACGATCATCATGATGGGGAGCATGGTAACAGGTAAGCAGACATGGCACTGGAGCAGTAGCTGAGAGCCTACATATGAACCACATGGGGAGTGGGAGTAGACAGTGAGGGAAGGAGAGAGGGAGGGAGGGAGGGAGGGAGGGCCCACCTCAGTGACACATTTCTTCCAAAGTCAAAGTATTTTACTTTTGCAAAGGATATGACATTATACATTAAAGGATGCTTAAAAACTCCACCAGGAAACTTCTATAGCTGGTAATTAACACACAAAGATCAGTAGCCATATATACAAATAGTAAATGGACTGAGAAAGAAATCAGGGAAACAGTACCTTTCACAACAGCCTCAAAAAATATCTTGGGATAACTTTAACCAAGCAAATGAAAGACCTTTATAAAAACAAACAAATAAAATACCAAACAAACAACAATAACCAAAAAAGCTTTAAGACATTGAAGAAGATATCAAAAAGGCAGAAAGATCTCATGTTCATGGATCAGTAGGATTAACATTGTGAAAATGTCCATCTTACCAAAAGCAATCTACGTACTCAGTGCAAACCCCATCAAAATTCCAACACAATTCTTCACGGATATTAAAGAAACAATTTCCAGCTTCATGTATACACACACACACACACCCAATAGCTAAAATAATCCTGAGTAATCAGAACTACTTACTGGAGGCATCACCACCCCAGATTTCAAGTTATATTACAAAGCTAAAATAATAAAAAGCAGCATGGTATTATCATAAAACAGCAATAGCCACACTGAACAATGGAATCAATTGAAGACCCAAACATAAGCCCACGAGTTTATGAACATCTGATTTTTTTTGACAAAGAAGACAAATACAAACACTGGAAAAAGACAGTAAATTCAACAAATGGTATTGGTCAAATTGGGTGGATACATATAGAATCTATCACCTGGACAAAACTCAACTCCAAGTAGATGAAGGATCTCAACATAAGACCAGACACTCTGAATCTGATGGAAAAGAAAATGGGAATAAACTTAAACTCAGTGGCACAGGAAAGGACTTTCTTAACAGTAGCACAAGCACTAAGACCAACAATTAATACATGGGGCCTAATTAAGCTAAAAAGCTTCTGTACGGTAAAGGGCACCATCATTCAGGCAAAGCCTAAAGAATAATAAAGATCTTTATCAATTATATATCTGATAGAGGGTTAGTATCTAAAATATATAAAGAATTAAAAACACTGAACATCAGGAAAACAAACAACCCAACTAAGTAATAAGGTTCAGAACTAAGCAGAGACCTGTCAAAAGATGAACATAAGTATCTAAAGAAATGATCAATGTCCTTACCTATTAGGGAAATGCAAATTAAAACTACTTTGAAATTTTATCTTACTCCAGTCATAATGGCCAAGATCATTACCACAAATGATAGCACTTGCTGAGAAGGATGTAGAGTAAGGAGAACACCCACCCATTGCGGTGGGAGCGCAAATTTGTACAGCCACTATGGAAATCAGTGTGGTAGTTCTTCAGGAAGCTGAGAATATACCTACCTCAAGAGTCAGCATATCACCCTTGGGCATGTAGATGAAGGACTCTACATCCTACTACAGAGATAGGTGTTCATCTGTGTTCATTGCTGCTCTATACATAGTAGCCAGATATTGGAGACAGTTTAAATGTTTATCAACTTATGAACAGATAATAAAAGTATGGCACATTCACACAATGGAATATTATCCAGCTATTAAGAAAAATTAAATTATGAAATTTGCAGATAAATGGATGGAACTAGAAAAAAATCATTCCAAGTGAGGTAACACAGACCCAAAAGACAAATTTTGTGTTTTCTCTTTCAAGTGGATGTTAGCTTTTGAGATTTTTCTCTTTTCTACAATTGGAATAACTACAGAGGTCAAGCACCTATTAAGGAATTAGTGGGGATGAGAGGATCTCCCAGGAAGGAAAATAGAATATAGTGTTATAGAGAGACAAAGGGGAAATTAGAAAAATTAAGTAGGGAGGCATTGTGGGAGAAAAAGGTAAAGAATATGGGGGAGGAACAACTAATACTAAAGACAATTTGAAAAATCATATGGAACCCTACTACTGTAGATGCTTCCTAAAATATATACATATAAGAAAGTAATCTAAAAGAAGTAATCAAGTAATAGGGAAGACAATGCTTCAACTAGACATCTATGTCATTAAGAAAAAAACTCCAGTCCCAGGAATGGGTTATATCTTGTTGAATTGTTGACCAAAGGGACCCTATGGAAATCCTCAAACATCACAGAGTACTTGTCAAGGCTATTGGTTACTCTCCATAACCTGAAAGTAAGACTCTATTGCAAAATGAAAAGTTTACTTGTGTCAGTGGACATAAAGCAGTTTAACTGGTGTCTAACTAAAAGTTTCACCCCCTACTGTGTTCATGATACTGGAAGATACCAGAGGATAAAGGTAATCATGAATATTACCCAGCTACTATGACCTCCGACAGTGACCTACCTGCATGATATACTCATGCAATAGTGGCACAAATGTTATGGAAATAATGACTTTTTAAATTTTAATTAAAGGCCCACTCTATGATATGGAACCCATAACTTAAACTTTTAAATTGACCAAGAACCTGAGACTAGACAGTTCACGGGCCCTGAAGAAAATCTACCAATGTTATTCTGCTAAACGAACATAGCAATAGAATGACTCCTAATGACATTTTGCTGTACTTATAGATCAATGCATTGCTCAACCCTAACCAGAGAAGATTCTTCTGGGAATTAACACAGAGACCCACAGCTGGACAATGTGCAGAGAGTAAGAGACTTTGAAATACTCAATCCTAAATGGGATGTTTTCATCAAAACCACCCTGCCTCCAGGCTCAGGAATCTATGCAAAAGAGGAGGTGGAAAGGTAAGAGTCAGAGGTGATAAATGGCTCCAAGAAAGGGTGTCTTCCAGACACAATGCTAGAGCTCCTATGCAAAGACTACCACCACATGCACAAGACCAACATAGTTCCAAACCAGATAAGGTCTCAGCACTGGGGTCAGTGTAGAGTCCACCTCTTAATCAAGAAGCTATCTGCAATTGACACCCACTAGCAAAGATAAAATCCCTTTTCTCCAATGGGCTTTCACTAGGTATATCAATTATACGTTAGGGTAGGTCTTATGCCTAGGGGTAGTAAGCCAGCACAAAACTGACTTAATGGTATTTTTGTTGACCTTTTGTTTCATTTGGTTTTGTTTTGCTGGCTTTTTTTGTCTTATTGGTCTTTGGTTTGTTTTGATTTTTGTGAGTTTATGTGTGTGTTGGTTTTGTCTTTTGTTTGTTGTTTGTTTGTTTGTTTTTGAAAGAAAGAAAAGAACATAAAGTTGGGTAGGTATCTAAGGGAAGTATCTGGAATAAATTGGATGAGGGAAAAACATGATCAAAATATATTTTATGGAAAAATTTTTAACTAAGAAAAATAAGCCAAAATTAATAATAGTTGAGACAAGATAGTGTTTTGTTCTTTTGTTTTTTGCTTTTTAAGAATTGGTTAATCTGGTTCTAGGACGACAGTGCCATAGTTATGAAAGACAAATGCTGTTCCGCTCTCCTCCGTTGTTACTTTGTGACTTGCTCCTCAGATTGGCTCCATGGTTTTGAGATGGCTGCTGCAATTCCAGTGATCACATTATCATTCTAGATAGGGAAAAAGAAAAAGAAATAAGGAAACAATACAAAGGATTCCAGCTAACTCAAGCGTCCCAGAAAAACTGACTTGGAAAGCTCCATCTAGTGGCCTCCTAGAAGTCACTGCTGTTTTTTTTTTTTTCTGCAAGGAGTCTAAAAATGTCATTTTATATTTAGACCCAAGACTTAACTATTTTGAGTTATATTATTGAGGAAAAAGAACAGAACAACTATCCAGTCGATAATTAATAGAGTTCCTCGTGGACATAATCACAGCAGAACACTGTGAGCACCTGAATATTTGAGACTTCTCTCATTTTCTGCCTCCTCAGGGCAACGGGGAATTGGCTATCTGCTGTATGCATCTGTTGATGTCTTCCTTTGGAAAAATGTACTTCCTAAGAACTGTGTGGAGCATTCCTTTTCTTTATTTCCTGTCTCCATTTCAACCCACACGCTCCCAGAATGTCAATCTTGGACTCCATCCTAAGAAAACAGATGCTGCCTGCATGCTCAGAATTCCCTTCTACAGAGAATATACTGCGCACATCCAAATCTGAACTCGTAGGCACCTAGATATGTGCCAATAAGTGGCCTCCGAGAGCACCAAGTGCTCCAGGTCGCCCAGTGACTGCCTAGGGGCTCTCCCAGTTTTAAGAAACCAAGTACTTTTTGCGGGAGTGCAATAGTCTCTCTTGAATCCAGTCCAACATTTGTTATAGTATCTCATGGGCTCATTTAGAAACACAAACATTTAGAAAACTTTGCAGTTTCTAGAGATTGATTCTATTCTCAACGGTGTCATACCTAGTAAGAGAGACGGCCAAAAGTGTATGTAGAGACATTATGGAAGATGGTGTATGAACTCCTGGCTTCAACTGTTAGTACAAATAAATGAGCAAGTCTATCCTACGAGCCCATTACCACTTTCTCTCCCTGGAAAAGGCACTGGGTTTCTCTACTCTTGTAGATGAATGCGATAAAGTAGTCCCACACTAGCTCAGAATTGAGTATAATAAAGGGTTTTTTATTTAGGGGTAGACTCACTGATCCACAGTCCTCTGCGGGGAACAGGAACCAAATCCAGTAGCAGCAGCAGAGAAAAAGAGAGGAGGGAGGGGAAAGGAGGGAGGACATACCGTTTCTCCATCTTGTTTTTATAGTACCCCAATACCACGCCCAAAGTGGTCCAGCATCTCAAAGGCCATTGGCTGAAGGAGTTCCCCCAGCATACTCTCTTTTGGGGACAAAAGCATCTCCAGCTACACTCTCCTAGGCTGAATCTAACCGTTCCCTCTGGTGTTTTCATCTCTAGTGCTATTCTCAGATGCCCAGCTTCCTGGAGTTGCTCTTTGATGAGAAGACCCTACCAGGACCAACTGAGATCACTTTGTCTTTCCTGTTTGGGTCACAGCCATGATCACCTCTAATCATTGAGCGATCCCCGACAAACACCCTTTCACACCATGGCTCAGTCTCCTGCATTTACCCCATTCGGTGGCTATAGAAACTTAGTGTGTCAATACTTGTTCATAGGTGGAACTTCACCGTTAAATCCTGGGCTTCCTCCCCAAATTTAAATTGCTAGCAGTGCAAAAAGATCTTTCCTGCATTCTTAGTTCCATCTTCTCGTTGTATAAGTAAATTGCCTAAGGTCACAGTCATGAATCTTAGCGAATATCATAATCCAAGATATGAGAACTAGCAACTGGGCGTTGTGGTCCACACCTTTAATCCAGCACTTGAAAGGCAGAGGCAGGCAGATCTCTGTGAGTTTGAAGTCAGCCTGTTCCACATAGCCAGTTCCAGGACAACCAAGACTTTGTCTCAAAAAAAAAGAAAGAAAGAAAGAGAGAGAGAGAGAGAAAGAGAAAGAAAGATTAACAGTGACTTCTATATACAGATAAAGATCAATGCAGCATGAATACCCAATCACACATAATTTATTTTCTCATCTAAAATATACTTTCTTTGTAGTAACTTATTTGGGCTTTCCTATAGTGGCATTTCATTTATACTTTAATAAATAAAACTTGCCTGAAAATCAGAGAGTAAAACAGCCCCATGGGTCAGCCTACAGACTAGACAGTGGTATCACACACCTTTAATCACAGTAACCACACTAGCTGTTATAGAAACCAGGTGGTGCATGCTTTAATCCCAGTGGTGCCTGACTTTAATCCCAGCCCTAGAGAGGATTATAAAATCAGAGGAAACAGCTCTCCAACACAGTCTCATTCAGGACTCTCAATCCTGGAGGCAGGATCGCCATTTCAGACTGGGGTAGAGGTAAGAGCCAGTGGCTGGCTGCTTTACTTTTCGGATCTTCAGATTGAACCCCAATTTCTCTCTCTGAGTTTTATTAATTGTGCTTTGCTTTCCAACTGCTCTGAGATATATAACTATCAGGAAAGTATCATAATCATTTAAGACATACAATGGAATGTCCAGAAGGTCAAATAACTTTCTTAAAATATCTCCAATGGTATAACAGAACTTTATCTACAATTGTGGCCTGTGTTAAGACCATGCTACCTTAACAGAGTAGGATGTCAAGTCCTTTGGGAATATGCTAAAGAGTGATACAGCTGAGTTATACGGTAGAATTATTTTTAGCTTTTTGGTAATTCTCTCCACTGACTCCCAGAGGACTGAACCAGTTTGCGATTCCTCCAACAGTGGGTAAGGCTTTCCTTTCTCCCAGAGGACTGAACCAGTTTGTGATTCCTCCAACAGTGGGTAAGGCTTTCCTTTCTCCCAGAGGACTGAACCAGTTTGTGATTCCTCCAACAGTGGGTAAGGCTTCCCTTTCTCCCAGAGGACTGAACCAGTGTGCAATTCCTCCAACAGTGGGTAAGGCTTCCCTTTCTCCCAGAGGACTGAACCAGTTTGCCATTCCTCCAACAGTGAGTAAGGCTTTCCTTTCTCCCAGAGGACTGAACCAGTTTGCGATTCCTCCAACAGTGGGTAAGGCTTCCCTTTCTCCCACACTTCATCCAGCATCTGTTGTCTTGTTGTCCACCATTTGCTGATCTTTGCCATTCTAACTGGGGTAAGATGAAATCCCAAAGTTGTTTCAATTTGCATTTCCCTAATTGCTAGAGATGGTGAACATCTTTTTGAGATATATTGTGACCATTTTTCTCCTTCTTTAAAGATTTCTCTGTTCAGGTCCCAGGCTCACATTTTGAATGAGTTATTTGGTGTTTTCCCCATCTTTTGAGTTCTTTTCTCTGAATATTAATCCTCTGTCAGATTTACAACTGGCAAAGATTCTCTCTCAATCTGTGGGCTTCCTCTTCTCAGCCGATTGTTTCTTTAGCTGTGCAGAATCTTTTTTAGTTTTATGAAGTCCTACTTGTCAACTGTTGGCCTTAATTCTTTGACAGATGAAGTCCTATTCTGAGAGTTCTTTTATGCACCTGTATCATGCAGAATACTTCTTCTGTTTTCTTCTAGTAATTTCAATGTTTTAGGTATTAACCTATTTAGAGTTAGTTGTGTGGGAGGTAATAGATGTGGGTCTAATTGAACTTTTCTGCACATCTGCCCATGTACTTGTCACTCATCCCACAAAGCCTGTAGCTGTAGGAAGCCCAAGGTAGCTATGGAGAGTCACTTGGGGGGGTGGGAACTAGGAAGTAGTCCAGCTGAGCTCCCAGCTAGAAACCAGAACCAGCGTGTCAACCCCATACATGCACCTTCTTAGGTCAAACGGTCCCAGTCAGGACATAGAAACTGTCTGCATCCTGCCCTGCCAAGTTGGAAGATCCACAGATCAAATAAAGAACTGTTAGTATTTTAAGTCCATAATTTTGCGATGCCTCATTTTATAACGAATAACTGGAATCTACCTTTCTAAAGCATCTGCTGGTCCCTTTCATGTCACGATGGCAAAACATCTGAGATGAACAGCCGAAAGAAGACAGAGACCTGTTGGTTCGTGTGTCACATGTGTCAACGCATGCTCAGCTAGGCCCTGCCCCTGAAACACTCCACCTCCTGACAAGACACAGGCCAGTGACCCATTCAACACATGGCCTTTGCAGAGACCCGACCCCCCGTAACCAAAGACATACGTCAAACTGGTTAAACACTGTGAACATTTCCATGTTTGTTTCACCTGGTCTTTTTCGTATGAGAAAAGTAAATGAAAGCAACCCCTTTCGATTTTAAAAGCAAGAAAAGAGATAATTAAACAAATTGTTTTTAAATGCCTTCAACCCTAAATAATAAAATCGTACTATAAATATGTTAGTATTTGGTACAAAACTCTGTGAAAAGAATTAAGCCCTCAAGCCTTGACTATTCCTCAAAGGCCTTCTAAATATAGGAAAACAAAACTGAAATTCATGTCACTTTGCTAATGGCATCACTTAAAACTATAAGTTAATTAACTAATTAACAACTTAATTAACTCAGCACTTAATTTACTTACTTGAGTTCACTTAAATTCCCTAGACATGATTTAATGAACTTTCAGTGTAATTCCTGACTAACCATGTAAATTGTGCGATGTGTATCTGTTCAATTGAGGAGACATTTCTTGAAATTAAATAATTTAAGACAGATGCTAAGCTTAACTGTGAGTTTTCTTTTCTCTTCAAGAGAAAATTTGAACTGAATTTCTGGGTTAGCAGTCCTCCCACACTGCCCTTTATTTTCCTTCAAAAACAAAAAATAAATGCCTGAATGTGTTGATTTGCTTAAATGTATCAAAATTAAGTTCATGAATTATCAAGCCAAAGTGAAAATTTTTTATAATATATATTAAGTGTATTTCTAGATTCTTTTTAGTTTTTGTTGGATATATTAATTAGACATAATAATACCCATTATGACATTTTATACATATATATAATTATTATTGTTATATTTCCCTTCCATTATCTTAACTTACTCTCCTTCCACTCCTGATGATTCCTTCATCTTCTCCAGGAGTCTGGTTTCTACTGTCCTATCTTCTAGTTTAGTTTGTTTGCTTGGCTTTGGTTTTGGCAACCCAATGAGTCTCATTCACGTTGCTTCTAAGAGTTGGGTATGGGGCATCTTCAGGAACATGGGCTGCTTCTCGGTGGCTATGCTGATGAAGGGAAACTCCCTCCCCCAGCAAACGTTAACTTCCCACAGAGCCTCATGAGTTCCTTCCTTCTCCATGATGGGATGTGGAGGGGCCTTGTCTTGTGCAAATTCTACACAGGTTATCACAGCTGAAAGAACTGCCTCTGGGTCAAACAATACTTCCAGAGCACAAGAGAAAAACCATTTGTACATTTCTGTTTTTCATGTGTTTACTTATTTCACTCATTTGTGCACGTAGATGAAACTGCATTGCTCATGGTGTCATCACTGGGGTTACCGTATTCTTACTATTTTCCTAATAGGTTATTGTTAGTGGAGGCTGCTTGTTCATTCCTGGCTTCCCAGAACTGAAATAACCACACAGAAACTATATTATTTGTGATACTGTTTGGTCAATAGCTTAAGCATATTTCTAGCTAATTCTTATATCCTAAACTAACCTATCTCCATTAATCTGTGCATCACCACGAAGTCATGGCCTACTAGCAAAATTCCAATTCCAACAGGCTCTGGCAGAGACATCTGTCTCCTGAGGGCAGCTGCATGGCTTCTCTGACTCCGCCTACTCTCTCTCTCTCTCTATATATATATATATCTATCTCTTCCAGCCTGGCTATATTCTGTTAATCTATTGGCCAAAAGCAGCTTCTTTATTCACTAACCAATAAAAGCAACACATATACA
>LOJH01054429.1:0-10474 GCA_001685095.1 Ellobius talpinus
CATGCCTGCCTGCTGCTATGCTCCTCTCTATGGTAGTTGTGGATTAACTCTCTGAAACTGTAAGCAAGCCCCCAGTTAAGTGTTTTGTTTTATAAGTTAGTTGCCTTGATCATGGTGTCACAACAATAGAAAAGTAACTAAGCCAATACACTAAAAACAAATCAATAATAATGTTGAATTTTTAAAATTAAATTTCTAAAGAAAATAGATGCTAGTAAATTTCTAAAGAAAATAGATGAAAATACAGAACCAACAATTTTATTACTAAATTATCAGTTTAGGGGGAAAGATACACTTTTCACCTAGAAGTATAATTCGGAATCTTTATAAAAAACATCCCCTATGTTACAGATAACTTTAATATTAAAACAGTTAATAGTTTTATAAATACAATATTTTTAAAGGATGGATTTGGTTAGATCTTTTGTTAATCTGAAAGCCAACTCAGGAAAGCACATGTTAGCTATAAATGCTTGCCTCTTCTGTCCTGTGACATTAAAATCCTGTGTTTGAAGAACAAAAGCAAGTGAAGGACGTGCCTGTCCACCCATCAGAACAAGTGATTGAAACACAGAGCCTAAAAGAGGACTCAGGACCAGAAGATGGACTCTTCCTGGAATCTAGGGAGCTGTAAGTGGGTGAGAAAGCCCTCTTCTTCCCCAAAGGGGTCAGCACACAGGGAGGCCTTCCCACACACATGCCAGGTGAGCCTCTTTTCAGTAACCCTTTAAAGGTTCTTCAGGAAACAGAGGAAAATCTTCAACTCTAGGATATGACTTCCTAGGTTCCGCCTTCCCCAGAGGGAGGACCTGGATGCTGATGAAAGGGTTGTACCCAGGTGGGAAGGCTGGTATCCTGATTTCCTATACTGGAGTAAAAACCGACCAGTCACAGAGCATTCCCTCCTTACCCAAGATTGTGCCTAAGATCAACTACAGTGCAAAATGCCAAAGGGAAAATTTCATATTGCAATAAAAAGAGAGACCAGTTTCATACAACATTTTATAATATATTGCCATGATTGTCCTATTACTGTTGCTACTCTTTCTATATTTAGTGCATAAATTATACGTGTATGTATGTATAGGAAAATAAACCTATGGTATATAGGGGATTTTACATGTGGTTGCAGGCATACACTAGGGATATCTTGAAAGATATCCCCTATAGACAAGATAATAATATAAGCCTATTTACAAAAATACCTCATGTATGCTACCTTTCTCTTAATATGAACAGATACTTAGAATTATCTGATATGTGAGGACCAATATGAAAACAGAGACCATGCTAGTTAGTAAAGAAATTTGGGTGGGTGGGGGGCTGGAACAATGGTTCAAGGGTTAAGAAAATCTGTTGCTCGCTGGCTCACAATCACCCATCAACTCCAGTTCTATGGGCCTGATGCCCTCTTCTGGCAGTCAAAAGCAGACAGGCACACATGCACACACAAACACACATAGGCACACATATACATAATAAATAAATAAAGAAACAAACATAATATTTAAGAAGAATTTAAGAGAGTAATCAAGGAAGAGAAGAAAAACTATCAGCAGTGTCCTCAGACAGAAGCAACATTGCTTCAGGAAATAAAAAAATGCTTTTTAAACAAAGCAGGAACTAAATACCATTTTTAAAAAATTCTTGAAAAGTACACACACAAAAAATCACAATTATAATTAAAAATGTAATAACAAAGTTTGAAAAAGAGATGAAGGCATTTCTAAGCAAACAATTTTGAAACATCAGCAACACTTACGAAAACAAGAGCGTCAACCTGACAGCCAGTATCAAGGTACCAACTTCCAGAAGGAGAGCAGAGACAAGGAATCCATCAAAGCAAAAATAGGATACAGAGACTGCAAAACAGAAAGCTTCATAGTGGGAAGGCATGGGGACCCAGTTTGACAAACAGAAAGATGCCCTCACAGGGTTGGAGACCACTGGAGACAGCCAGTCATCCCCATGCGCTGTAGAAATAAGCCCATGGCCCAAAGAGACTCAATCAGAGTGACCTTGAGTATCCAAAAGCTCCAGGAGTGAGATGCAGCAAACAGTGAAGCACTGAGGGTAAAAGCTCCCTCCCTAGAACATCTCACCTAGCTGCACTAACAATCAAACACAAAGCCAACAGATGGACATTTTCTCAAATACAAGAAGTGAAGAGATGTTTATCTAATACCCGTTCTTAGGAAAACACAAAAAGACATGTTTCAGCGGGACAAACATGTAGCAAAACAAGGCATTTCATTATACTTTGTAATTTTCAGGAAAATGAAGTACAGCCTAGTATGTCAGTGAAAAGGAGTCTCAGGATGCGGACTGTGTGCCTGGCTGAGAGCACCCACTCTGCTGTAGCAGGTGGCTGAAGAGTTGTGGGAAAAACAGTTCAAAGGAAAGAGATAGACATCAGCTGCTGAAAAGCACACGCGCGCCTCTGATTCAAGACACATCAAACTACTGTAGCATCTGAAAAACATCTAGTAAGAAGCTAGAAATGGTTAAAGAGCAAGCTACAAAAAGATCATTGACTACAGGAAAGCCAAAAAAAAGTAATTTAAAAAGACTTGAGACTTAGAAAAGAACAACGCTAGTATATTCATAATAACAACACGGGAAGAAAACAAAACAAAACAAAACACAGCAAGATCTAAGTCAAAAGGTCCATTAACAGAAAAAAGTAAAGCAACTTAAAATTGAACTGAGAAGCTGGTGCAGTGGCTGGCACACGCCTTTAATCTCAGCACTCAGAAGGCAGGGCCAGGCTGGTCTACATCATGAGTTCCAGGAAAGCCAGGGCTACATAGTGACGCCCTGTCTCAAAAATAACAGCAAGGAAAACTGAACTGAGAAATACCAGTGCATAGAAAATATTTCAAAAACTGGAGAAGACCTGTCACTGATAGCTGAGGCAGACAGATGTGACTATAGAGGGATGCCACATTACTTCATGTCCTGTCCCCAAAGCAGAAGATGAGAACAGACATGCATTCTGGTCCTTGTCTTCAACAGCACCCAGCAGGAACAACCTCCTTACCACTAGAGATGCTCAAGGTGTTAAACAGTAGATACTGTGTAACTTTAAAAGTTGATCTTACTTAAAACACTAGTTCTAAAGCACTGATTTTGTTATGATTTTCACATCACAACCAACTCTAATGAAGAAAAAAGTACACTAGAATGTCAGGTGGTGCTGGCACACCTTTAATCCTTTAACCCAGTACTTGGGAGGCAGAGGCAGGTGAAACACAGAGTTCAAGGCCAGCCTGCTCCAGGACAATTAGGGCTACAAAACCCTGACTTGAAAATCAAAACAACAAGACAAAACAAAACAAAGACAGAAAGGAAATAAAGAGAAAAAAGTACACTAGAAAATGGTTAACATAGGCTTACAGTTTTTATATGATTTTCCAAAATTTATGATTACATTGCCTATTGTTTGTCTCTGAGGCAGACTCTGGCTATGCAGGTGGCCAGACACTCAAGACTCAAGGTCTTGTTGCTTCTGCCTCTATTGCTGGAATTACAGGTATGTGCTACAAACCCGACTGAACTGATTGGCTCTTAAACATATTGAGTTAAACATTAACATTACTATTATACAGAGATAACAGTTTGTATAACTTTTCATCTTATGTTAAACTTTACTATCTTATAAGTTATTTCATTAGAAATAGCTAATGATTTATTATTATTTTGAAAAATGAACTTGAAGTTAAGATTCCTGCTGCCTGGAACGAAGAGTTCTTTCCTTTCTAGTACTGAATAAGGTGCTTCATCAAATCTGCCTGAGCCTTGGCCTCATCAACACAGTGCTAATGGCTAACATGGCCCACACGGAAGCAACCACAAATGTCCCTCAGCATGAGTGTACCGAGAAACTCATCGCCACATGCTGATAATGGCTTGCTGCTTTTAGAAACATCATTATTACTAACAGAAAAGTTACCTGATCCTAGGCAGAAAGTAGGGTAAGCACGACTCTGACTAAAGAGAAAAATAAGTGGTAAAAATCAGAAGCTTATGAGGCCTTTGGGGGTTGCATCTGAATTCTACACATCTGAACCACATATGGATGGAACTAGCAATATCTTCTAGACCCTGGCTTTCTTATAGAGAAGTATTGGAAGTCTATTAGTCCAATTCCAGTAAAACTCTGATTTTATTTATAAAGTTATTTATCTTTACTTACATTTTATAAACTATATCTAGTGGAGTCAACAAAAAAAATTTAACCTCTTAAAAAGAGGCACGATGCCCTTATTTTCTTTTTCTTCTGAAGAGAACGTTACCTCAATATGTTATATCTATTTTCTCCAAATACACATTCAAAACATGAAACTGTTATTCATAATTGAAGAGAAAATATCTTGGGGCAATTAAAGGAAACACTTGGATGAATGCAAACCTTAGCATAATCCCGTGGTTTTAGTAATTTACTTACAGGGCATAGATTCACTGCCTAGTAGCCTAGTAATGTTACCATTTAAGATACAGAGTAACAAAGGTCCAAATCAAGGCAGGACCAAGAACACTTACCTTGATCCGGTGATCGTCTGTATCTGCTACAGTTGCTACTCTGATAAACAACGGATTTCTTTTGTCTACAGCTTCGAGCTTCATTTTTTTCTGGAATCCATGTGGCGGTTTCTGCCATAACAGAAGGATGTCATGGCGTGAGGAAGAGCTGGATGATGGACAGCCCCACTAAGCAAGCAAATGTTGAATTGTTCAGGTTACCGGTTCTTAGACTAGCACTGAGTGACACTTGGTGGTCCAAACACACAGGTCAACACACATGTATAGGGACAGCCTGACTGCCCAACTAGGGAGAAGACAGAAAGGCAGAGGTACCATAGCTATTTGATCAGTCACAGGGAGGACTAGACATTTCCTAACAGATTGAGGTGTAATGATTAAAGTCAATAGGCATGATTTTTTTTTTGAGACAGGGTTTCTCTGTGTAACAGCCCTAGCTGTTCTGGAACTAGTTCTTATAAACCAGGCTGGCCTTAAACTCACAGAGATCCGCCTACCTCTGCTTCCCGAGTGCTGGGATAAAAGGTGTTGCACCACCACCGCCTGGCATTTTTTTTTCTTTTTGAGGTGAATAAAAGCTCATAATTTTATTGTCTTCATAACAAAATTGGTTTAGAACGGGATCACTTGGCCCTTTCTCTTGTTATTGCCTCCCAGTCCAAAATGCATGCATCTCTTACTCTTAGATCTGAAGCTCGGCTCGGCACACTCCAGTCTCAGCAGGGCCTTCTTTGTAGTCTTAGCCTTTTCGCAGAGAACAGTCTGCCCACCTTAACCACTGTTTCCTGTCATAAAGCCGCTTTCCCTGGGCATACAAAGAGCCCTTGCCCTTCTTGTCCTGTGTTACTTTGTGGGGTTGGTGCTTGCCCTTTCTTACAGAATGTCCAGCAGGTCTTAGGAACGCTCACCATGCTTGCATGAGCAATAATGACACAGAAAGGGATTTTATTTTTTAAGAGGGAAAAATCAAAGTGTCTGAGGAACATCTTGAAGTGGTGGTCATACGGAGAAGGGTCAATTTAAAACAAATCATCAATCCAACTGAACAAGATGGAAAAGCTCTTCTAGGAAAGAAAGATTAAACACTCAGAAGAAATGGTTACATCTCTGAGAAAGCAGAGGAAAATAAGGTGAATATGATTTTAGTAAATTATATAAAATGTGAAGGACAGAACAGTCCCTGCAAGGATTCTTGACAGTCAAGCTGCAGAAACCTTAGTTCTACCTCTTACACAACAGCAGACATGTAGCCTGATCCTGCTGCCCGTGTCCAGGCTAAAAGCCTGTATGTGGGAAGGGTAGAGAAAAGGGAGAAGAAATAAGGCATCCCTCAGTCTTACTCAAAAGCCTGAACATCTGTCAGGAGGAATCATAAAAATCCTTTCACGAGTTTTCTCTCCACTTACTATGGTTTCTCTTTAAAATGCATGATGTCCTTTCCACCTTAAACAGTACTTACTAATTAAGTTTACCATTAAAAACTCTAGCAGTTTTTGTACTAAAGTATCGTCTAAAGAAGAAAATTGTCTGCAGAACACAGAGTCATGTTTGAAAGAACAGTATTTTATTTTGAAACAGAATCTTTGTACACAGCCTGGACTGGTCTTGATTTGTGCCCATCATTCGCCTCTCAAATGTTAGGATGACACACAAGTGTCCAGGGCCTGATTCTTACAAAATTATTTAACATAATTATTTTTCCCCATAAATTTATGAGAAAAATATAAAGTATAAAGTAATATATTTGAGGAGCTGGGAGCTAGTTCAGTTGGTAAAGTGTTTATCTTGCACATTTGCTTCTGAGAACCCATTTACAAAGCGGGCATGGTGGTGCACCTAAGAACCCAGCTGGGGAGGTGGAGGCAAGCAGATCTCTGTGGCTCACACCAGCCAACCCAACCCACTTGGCAAGTTTCAAGTCAGTGAGACACCTTGTGTCAAAAACCAACATTCAAGGTTCTTCTGCACCCACCCCATCCCTCTTCCCCAACACATGTGCGTCCACATATACAGAAATCACAGGAACAGTTCGGACTTTCAAAACTGAAACACTTTGAAAGCATCTCCTTTAACCTCCTGCTTCTTCTCATTACCATGCCTGCTGACCAGTTTCTTAAATGTCCGTGAATCAACAGCATCATCGATGCACACAAATCAAGAGTTCAAAGCATATTCACTCACCACTTTGAAAGCTCTTGCAGGAGCAGGTAAAGAATTGGTTTCTTCTAAATACTTATCCCAAGAAAAGTGTTTCACGTGCGAATAGCCTAGGAAATAAAGAGAAACATGAATCCTATGAGGGTGTCGTGAAATGAGAGTGAGAATAACAAAGTGTCCCATAAAAATCATGATCCATCAGTGTGCTAGCCCAGGAAAGAAATGCTCATATTCACAGGGAAACATACTCCTCCAGAGCTGTCGCTCACAGTGATGAGTTCCACTCTGATAATTTATTCTTTTACTTTTTAGATGAGATTATACAAGATATCTTTATTAAAATAGTGAAATAATACATAAGATTTATAAGTGTTATTTATGAAATATTTCAGATAGCTCCTCCTTTTGTTAGGCTGAATAAAGAAACATGCCTATATCACAGAATATTTTAAAAGTGTGTATAAAGATAACTCTTCTGCCTCCTCTGTGCTGCCTTTGGTTTCCTATAGAGCCCCAGATCTATCAGGCAGGCACAACAGTGGCCTATTAGGGTGCAAAATTTGCCACATGAAGGGGACTTAAAAAATCCGTAAACAGATTAGTTATAACGGAAGCCAGGTTTCTACCCAACTGAGAAACAGGTATAAACATGGACAGAAGAAAACTGAAATGAAGCCAATAGCTTGAAACTTGAACGGTATCAATGAGAAGGATTTTAGCATACAGTAGTGCCGAAATGGAAAAGAGCACGAATCTGCGTATGCTTACAGATGTGCATTTCTACAGCCACTGAGATACCCAATAGGAGCATCACCTGACCAGCAGTGGGTAAACAGCAGCCAGACCACTCTCCACTTAAAAAAAAAAATCCTTGGAAAGAATGGCTGTAGCGTTGGATCAAGACGAGTGGGTGCACGATAATCCTAGCTGTTCCAGACAGCAGTTTGCAGAAACTGAGACAAGCGTGTGAAAGGAGGTAGAAGCCAGCTGAAAGGAGCTCTTGCTGGGTACATCTTTAAAACATCCACATGAAAATCAACACTGAACCCTTGGATAAAGTTAGAATTCTACAGTTCCATTAAATGAATTAACTGGAGGAATAACTGGGAAATGAAAAAGCTAATGTTTGCAGAAGAACATCAATTAATTCTATACAAAAATAGATGGAGTAAGAAAAATTACCATTACCCATTAACATTTGTCAACTTAGAATAGTAATTAGTTTCAAATAGAAATATTAACAGATGGTATAACTACTGAAAGACAGATGAGATAGGAGGTAATTACAAAATCTCAAAGAACACTAGAAAAAAGTACTGGGAGAAGAGACTAGCAAATATCTCCTTGAAAAACTCATGGTAAAAAGACAGACTGAAATGCTGTGCCCTTGAGAGAA
The DNA here is from genome assembly GCA_001685095.1 of Ellobius talpinus. NCBI lineage: Eukaryota > Metazoa > Chordata > Mammalia > Rodentia > Cricetidae > Ellobius > Ellobius talpinus. The sequence continues at coordinate 8,096 of LOJH01054429.1, forward strand.
TTACAATAAAAACACTGATATTCATCAGAAAAAAAAGCACAACTTGGTGGGCATACGGGTGCTTTCCTTTAGTAACAGCACTCGAGAGGCAGAGGCAGGGGGATCTCTGTGACTTTGAGACCAACATGATCTACATGGTGAACTCCAGGCCAGCAAGGCTACTTGGCAACACCATCTCAAAAACAAAACAAACAAATGTACAACTTGGATCCAGTCATAAGGAAATGTCAATCATACTCAAATGATTAGTCTGCAAGTCTCCCACATACAAAGGCTGTAATTGTCAAGGAGACTCTGATTGGGGACTGGAAGAATCTGTAGCTGACTGCAGTGCAAGATGTGTTTGCATAAATGGCATTGTGGGGACAGATGTCCAGCCGGAATGCATTTCTGGCTCAACTCAAAGGACAGATGAGTTTGGAAGTAGTCTTGGAATTTCTCCCCATTGGAGGTTGTTTCAAAGTAATTAAAAAGGAAACATGCAAGTCTATATACACACACATGCATTTTACAGAATTTAATGACCTTACCTAGCATGCTTTAACCTCAATGAGAGCATTCTCTAAAATGACAGGATAAACAGAAAAAGCTAACAAACCTTTAAATTGTGAAGGGTGAAAACTATGGCTGACTCCATTTCATTTTGAACTTAAAACCAAACATGGATTAGGATATAATTTAGAAAACTAAAAATAAAAGTAGTTGTATGCAATTAAAACACACACATAATTATATCAAAATTATTTTATATCTTATCAAATCATAATGGAATAAAACTAAAAACCAATAGCAAGAGAAATCACAGGATCCATATGCACTTGCAAACTGAACAATATATTCTTGAATGAACAGTGGGGTTATTGAAGAAATGAGGAAAGAAAATTTAAAAGTTCCTAAAATGAACATGAAGCACAGTTTACTAAAACTGTTGAACACAGCTAAGGCTAAGAGGGAAGTTTACAACTGTGAGAACTTACATTAAAAACAGAAACAAAAACCCAGAGTACTGGAGAGATGGCTCAACAATTGAGAGCACTGGCTGTCCTTCCAGAGCCCTGGGTTCAATTTCCAGCAACCACATGGTGGCTCCCTATCTGTAATGTGATCTGATGCCCTCTTCTGGCCTGCAAGTGTACATGCAGACAGAACTCATATACATAACAAAACAAACAAACAAATAAATATAAAAAAACAGTGGATCTCTGTGAGTTCAAGGCCAGCCTGGTCTACAAGAGCTAGTTCCAGGACAGGCTCCAAAACCCAAAACCCAACCCCCCCCAAAAAATCAGAAACATAGAAACATTCCAAATAAATTACCCAATAGAACATAAGTTCTTAGAAAGAGAAGTGCAAACCAAACCCCACTGTGGTAAATGAGAAGATATAATAAAGATCCTAACAGAAATAATAAAGTGGAAACTGAGGAACAATATATTCAGTCACTCGAGCAAAGAGTTGTTATTTGAAAAAATAAACCTGATTGAAAAATTTTTTAGCAGAATTAACCAGAAGACCCACAATAACAAAATTAGAGATGAAAACAGAGGTAAAAACAGACTACAAATAAATCCTTAGAAGTATTACAAGAGAACTCTAGGAAAAAAATCCAAGATATGGATAAATCACCCAAAGGAAAGGAAACGCTGTAAATAACCAAACAGATGCACTCCAAGCCACAGGACTGAATCACACAGCATCTCCCAGCAAAGGGAGCCCAGGCCACAGACGAACTGCTAATGTTTTCTAAATCTTTAAGGAAGAGCTCAAACCAACACTTCTCAAACTGTTGATCCACTACCAAACTCACTCCATGAAGCCAACACACTCCGATACTCAAACCTGGTAAAGCCACACAACACAAAGAAAAATCATAAACCAGTTCTCCTGGTGAACGGAGACAAAAAAGTTCTCAAAAGATAAGAGAATGAAACTAGGTTCTTGTCTTTCACTCTGCATAAAAATGAACAGCCTCAGATAAGGCCTTTAAACATCTTAATGTCAAAATGAGCAACATCAATAAAGCAAATCAAGAGATACTGGTGAGAATAAGACCCCTTACACACCGCTGGTGGGAACACACACTGGCACAGCCATCATGGACGTCAGTGTGGTGGTCCCTCCGCAGTCTAGGAACAGGACTACGATGAGGCGAAGTCACTCTTACTTCACGTGCAATTCTGTCCTTTCAAAAACTGGACGAAGTCCAAGTCTGGATACCACCGAGACACAAGAATTGTATCTAGAGCTAAACTACCCATATTAGCCGAAATACAGAACCAGTCTAGAGGCCCATCATCAGATGCATAAAGAAATGGGGCATGGCAATGGGCTGGAGAGATGGCTCAGTGGTTAAGAGCATAGCCTGCTCTTCCAAAGAGC
>LOJH01054431.1:0-12029 GCA_001685095.1 Ellobius talpinus
AAGAAGAGGAGGAGGAGGAGGAGGAGGAGGAGAAGGAGAAGGAGAAGGAGAAGGGAGAAAGGAGAAAGGGACCCTAATACCTGCACATACACAACTTCATGCCACACCAGATGTTCTGAGTTCAGGAAAACACAGCACAGCTAACAAGATGGATCAGTGGGTGAAGGCCCTTGTGGTCAAACCTGACAACCTGAGTTCAACACCTGGAGAAAACCAATTCCCATAAGTGGTCCTCTGATCTCCAATTAAGTAGTCCAAGTATGTTTAGTATGTATATTCATACACACAAAATAAATGCACAAATGAACAAATGTTAGCAAAGCAAAACGAATCATTTAAAATCTATACCAGGTTAATGTTGCACTTAGTCTTTCATTACACATTATTGCTAAAACGTGTGTGATCATCCTGGTACTTCTCAGACATTTCTAACAAGAAAAATCAGAAATAAATAACTTTCTAATCAAGCAATTTTGTAACAATCTCTTGCATGTGGTACCACAGTCTTGGGATGAATATGCCCTGAAGATATGTGGCAGGGATTATGTGGAAGCATATACGATAGCTTCTGATTTTATGTACTAGAAAATTATCTCCAGATAATGTATATTTCCACCAACAGTGTTCTTCCTACACAAATAGTGACCCTGAGTTTGTTCTTTATTCCACAACTTAGCCAGTTTGATAATTCAAAGGCTGACTGTAGACATATTTTAATATAAATCACATGCATAATATCACAAAGCCGCAGCTTAAAGCCGGTACCATGACCAGTAGCATGCACAGCTGCTGTGGGAACTAAAAACTTTGCAAAAGGCACAGCATGCATTGAGGTTGACATTTCCAGCTATTATTTTTCATTAGGATGACACCTGGATCAGACAGGCCACACTGTCAGCTGGATCAGACAGGTCACTGTCACCACCAGGCCACCATCAGCTGAATCAGACCAGGCCACTGACAGCTGTCACCTGTATCAGACCAGGCCACTGTCACCTGGATCAGTCAGGCCACTGTCACATAGATCAGACAGGCCACTGTCACCTGGATCAGACAGGCCACTGTCACCTGGATCAGACAGGCCACTGTCACCTGGATGACACTGTGTTTGCGCCATCCTTTTGAAAGCACACTCATTGTGTCTTTCTTTTAGATATTCCTATTCTCCCTTATTGTGGAGCCTGTAGACGTTTTTTTAAGCCAGGTTTGTGGTTACATGTGTGTAGGCATAAACACCTGTCCATTTGTCATATACAATCTACACATAGGCATATATATGTATGAATATGCATACACAGGTGTATATGTGTATATACATATGTATTAAAACACTTGGTATATATTAGTGCTTAGGTATGCATGTATAGTTTTTGGGGTTGTTTCTTTTTGTTTTGTCATAGTGAGGAATGAATTCAGTCTCAGGAAAGTTTGGCAAGTGCACTTTCACCAAATAGTACTCGTAGCCCCTTTTTTCTTTCATTTTGAACCAGGGTCTCAGACAGTTACTTAGACATTTGAGATGACCTCAAACTGTGCGGTCCTACTGCCTCAGGCTCCCAAGTATAAACACAAAGACTTTTAAACCTCCTATTTCCCCCATCTGTCTCAGTTAATCAGCGAATGTGTTTTCTTATTTACAGATTTAAAGGGGTCGTTCCAAAAAGCACTCTCACAGCAGGTACCACAGAAGGAAAATAAAATAAAATAATATTTCCTTCAAAATTCTGCTTCATAAACCTAAATGAAAGCTGAAAGGGCAGAGGAGGCTATTTCAAGAGTATGGGACCCACTCTTTGCGTCCCAGAAGAACAGCAGACTCAGTGGGGCACTGCAGGGTGCAGCAGCCACAGCCCACACACCATCGTCATCGTAACTGCCATTTGTGGGCACGGGCCGGGGCATGCCACGATCCTGTGTGCCTGCCTCAGTCCCACACCTGCTTCAACGGTGTGAGCTCAGCCTGTGGGTTTCCCTTGATTGATGTTGGTATAACTGCTTTGCACTCTGTGGGTGAAGGGAAGTGGGCTCTGCTCAAAGCAGTTGGTGGTGCCTCACACTTCCACTTGGTATCACGTGGAAAAGAGTCACAGAGAGAAGCACAGGCTGCCTGCCGGCCCTCCCCGCTCTTGCTGAAGGACTGAGGAACGCTCGACCTTAAAATAAAACCCAACCAGGAAACAAGAAGCCAGCGAAGGAAGCATCTGTCGCTTTCACTCTGAAACAACCCCATGAGACACATACAAACACTCAAACACACATGTATACACACCACTACCACCAGGGCACAGGCCCCTGATTTCACCATTTCCAGTCTTGCCTGGGGGCTGTTTTTATCTTTCCTTGACTAAACTATTTTTACCAAACTATAGAAATATTTATGGAATTATTCTAACCCACAGAGAGAGGAAGTGTCTATGGGAGCACACAATATGGCTTTTACAAACACTAAAGCCAGGCAGCAGTGACCTGCTTTTTTTTGAGATTTTTTTGATCTGCAACAGAGTTAATCACGAATCACTTTTATTCTTTATGTGCAGTTTCTCCCAATGGTCTTGCAGTCTGGCCACTTTGCTTTCTACTAGAGAGTATTTCCCTAAACCACACTCACACTTTCTGTTCGCCATCAAAAGGATGGGAATAAAATACAGCACCAGCATCTTTTACCATTTTGCAACAACAGAATACATTCAACAGAAACATCCACATCTAAAGGAAGCTAATCCTTTCATGCACTAAAAACACAGCATCAGAAAGGGCTGGTTGGTTGCCCCTCCAATAGACCAGGGTTCAGTCCTCGGTACCTACATGGCAGATAACAACTGTCTGTAACTCCAGTTCCAGGGGATCCAATGGCATCTTCTAGCCTCTGTAGGCATTATATACAGACACATACACATAAATATTCAGGCAAACATGCACAAACATAAAATGAATAAAATCTCAAAAAAATATAAAATAGCAGAAAACACATCCCTCCTTCTTTCCCCAACTCTCTCCAGAGCATCCTGTAGCCAGGCTGGATTTGAACTTCCTACATAGTCAAGAATTTCCTTGAGCTTCTGATCCTGTTGGCCCTGACTCTGATGTGTTGAATGTTCAAGCATACGCCATCATGCCTGCTTTATGACATGCTGGGATTGAACCAAGGACCTTGGGCATAGTAGGCAAGCACTCTACCTAGTGAGTTACAATCCTAGCCCCAAAATTTCTTAATCATGTATATAGTCCCCAGGAATTCTATGTCACCACCTCATGTAGCATCCACGTGACTCTTAGAAGATTCTGACCGATGACAAAAGTCAGATATTACAGAAAATGTGCCAGTTGAATTCAGTGTATATAATGTCTTTTGAAATGTAAAAGGCTATGAGCACAGAGAGAAGACATCTTCCATGCAGTTTTATAAGATGAGCAAAAACTGAATGTAACTCCTACTGCTAAGGAAACAATAATTTGGGGTTCTCATTTCTATAACTTCCATACATGAAGGTTATGAGTACCTTTAAGTCTGTAATTACCATCAACCCAATTTTAAGGGTAACCAGGATGTTAAAGGTTAGGCAGAAGGGAATTGGATTTTTAGGAGTTTAGATCCCAAATTACAAAGCTCTGATTTTGTTAAATAATGATGATGATGATGATGATGATGATGATGATGAGCATACTTAATATGAATGAAACTACAAGATATTTTTCTCCTCGACTTAAGACATCTGTTTCTACTGGATAGACCGAAGCATAAATGTTCCAACATGCACAAGTGTTAAGCCATTGTCTTAGGCAATATATGTGTTCACAAATACTACATAGTCAGTGGAACAATAAAGGATTAACATCAAATTAGGAGTGTGGATCAATGGCATAGCATTTGCTCAGAATATACTAGTGAAGAACTATGGGCATTGCTCAGTAGTATAGTGTATGCCTATAATCTGCTCAGCAGTAGAGGGACCACCTATCTAAATCCATTAGTTGGGGTTTAGGAGAAGTGTCTCAACTGTGGAGTGCCTGCCTATTACCAGTGAGGTGCTGAGTATATAGCTCAGAGGTAGAGCCCACGACTAGAATCCGCCTGTGGAGGTGAGGTACAGCTCAGCAGAGTGCCTGACTGGCTGTATCAAGTCCCAAGTTTAATCTGTAGCACTACAAAAAGAAAAAGAAAATATTGGCATCCATTCATCTATGAAACACAGCAATTAAAACTAAGAGTAAATGTTCATAGAAATGTCTTGAGGATGTTGCTGCTTTGGAAATGCTAAATGTTTTATCTCAGTTACTATTACTCCTCCCAGGTATCCCATAAGTAAACAAGTACATTCCAACTGCACATGAAGAAACAATCTGAAATCTGACAGCAAAGCTAACCTCAGATCTGGCTCTGCCCAATGGCAAACCCTTCATTTGTCTCCTATGGGAATCTATCTGGGAAAACAACATGAAATAGTATATGAAAAGCCTTTGCCCTGTCCACCCAGGACAGGTATGGATGGAGTGGATGTTACTTATCCTCTGCCTACAAGGACAAAAGGTCGCTGCAGTGAGAGTGAAGTCAAAATAGTCAATCAACTTTAATGGAAAAAGCTTAAAATGTAGAAATTATTGAGCTGCATATATTCACACACATGCACACGTGCATTAAACCTACTGATTGTGCAAATATAGCACATTTAAAGAGTGGCTTAGGTTCTCTGGGTCACCTTTTATCTCCCCTAGCACACCTGTTTCCCATTTATTGAACTCCCCCAAAAATTCATACTGTCAAGAGTTCTAACAGACCACTGTTGAATTGATTTTGTATATCAAAACTCTCCATAAAATAACAAATGGTCACAGTAGATTGAGTGAGCATCACACATTTTAACAAAAACACTTATCTGATCACGTTTTAGTGTCTGCAAGCAAATGAACAATAAAACCACAGTACAGCCCCTGAATGGTCTGGTCTGTGATAGACACACAGATCCTGAGATCAATTGATCCTGTCTCCTCCAAACCAGTGACTGTTTCAAAACTGTAGACCACAAAAGACAAAGCAGCTGGAGGAGGAACCGTGAACCCTGGGACCCTTCATATCTCTCTTTCCCCTTCTAATTGGATGGTAGTCTGGGATTCTTTTTAGACGAGCCCAGAAATCACTCTGCCAATCCCAGCTGTTCAAAACTCAGCCCAATCTGTTCCATAGAGTTGACTGTATGGAAACAATGTGGCCACTGTTTACCTTCATTTGTTGCAAAGATCATTACCATCAGAGATAGATAGGTAGATAGAGAGAGAGATAGAAAGAAATAGATAGGCAGGCAGACAGACAGATAGATATACAGAGAGAGAGAGAGAGAGGAGGGGTACATAGTTAAAGAGAGAGTACCCAAGGTTCCAGAGTCCCAGGGTAACAGCTCAAAAATGGAAAGATGCTGTAAGCCAGGCCACCTGACAGTTCCTACAGCCAGGGAGCCAAGAAGAAACAAGGACAAGAGGAATGGAAAATGAGAAAGAGATGGAAAGCAACAGCCAGAACACATCTGGCAAATGTGCATGCTCGCGTGAGGAGAGAATCAAATGCAAAAAAAGAAATTTTGAAATAAGAGTCAAGAACGCCTTTCACGTGAAGTCTCAGTTATGACAGGATTCTACTTGTCTGCCAGCTCAGACACCCCACAGCAGAGGCACAAGGAAACTTGGAAAGAGAGAAGGAGCAGGGCAAACAGACATCAAATCTATGCGAGAGGCATAGAACATTCTAGACAGTTCTGAGCACTGTGAGAGACAGTGAACTCAATGCAACCTATGTTTAAATCATGGAACTGACCTTTCAGTCACAAAAAGGGCTAAATTATGGTGTGATGTGTTTCCTCACTCCAGCCATGCACTCTGTTACTTAAATCTTCAAATAAGATCCATTTAAATCTTGTCTTTCAAACAACCTTTCTCCACTAAAACACCAGAACTGTGAAAATAACCCTCCATTAGTGCACCCCTCACAGAAAGTCCTGTCTGTTATATAAACAGCTAGAGAATCTTTAGTCTCAGTGACATCAAAGTCATAACTTGTTCTATATGACTCTGACTGATGTACAAGTCTACAGGACATTTAAATTCCAGTCAGTAATGAACAGAGAGTTGGTGGATAGGTGGAAATTTGCCTGGCAGATTCTAACTCCTCAGGCTTTATTGCCCTGGAAACCATGCAGTTATTAAACTAACAAAAACAAGTTTCTTCCCTCATTTTTTTTACTGTCTCTCTCTTCTCATCCTTAGCATCATCAGTTCATGGACCTTTCCAGATGGCACTCCTGAAGGCAGGTGTCTCAGAGGCCAAGGTACTGTGAAACATTTTACAAAGCACAGGAAACCACTCAATGGGGAATATTCCTTGACACTGAGCAAATATATGTCACCATAATTGGTTTAATAAGAAGTTGACTGGACAATAGCTAGACAGGTAGAGGTTAGGCAGGACTTGTAGACCAAGAGAGAGCATGAAAGAGAAGAAGGGAAGAGTCTCAGAATCACAGGAGGAGACACAGAGAGAAGAGATGAACTTGTTGCCATACTGAGAGAAGGTACCAAGCCATGTGGCAGAGCATAGATAAGAAACATGGGTTAACTTAAAATGTAAGAGTTGGTTAGTAATAAGTCTGAGCTATTGACCAAGCATTTATAATTAATAATAAGTCTCTGTGTGGTTATTTGGGAACTGACTAATGGGACAGAAAAGTCTACCTACAACACCCAATATACATAATACACCCCCCCAAATATCCACAGTGCTGAGGCTGAGAAACTTTTCAGAGATTTAACTGCTGCAGGAGTAGAATTTCCCCTTTTAAAAAAGTCTCTGATGGTTCATGTGTACATGTGTGTAGATGCATATACATGTGAGTGTGTGTGTGTGTGCATGTGTGTGTACAAATTTGCACAGAGGTGAGAGGGTGGTTCTAGGTGTCTTTCCCTACTGCCCTCCACTTATTTTTTGAGACAGAATCTCTCACTGAGCCTGGAACTCACATGTTCAGCTTCACTGACTAGCCAGCGAGTCTCTATATTCCAACGGTCTCTGCCTCCCCAGCAGCAACATTAGAAGCATTCATTGCTATGTCTGGCCTTGTTAAAGATGGTTTACGGGGGCTATGAACTCAGCTCCTAATGCTTCTATAATGAGCTGTTTGACCACTGAGCCATCTCCTCAGCCCACCCTACTGTTTTACAGTCACGCAGTTGAAGGAGATTCCAATGAATATCTTAGTAATTCTCTTGTCCCTGACTAAACAAACATCAGACATAATTAAGAAAACAAAATCTTATTTTGACTCAGGGAGTCAGAGGGCTTAGCCCATGCCCGCTTAGTCCCACACTGGGCAAGAACACTGCAGCAGTGGGAACATATAATGAAGAACCTATTCACCCGCATCACTTAAAGGAAGTAGAGAGATGGAGACAGCAAAGGACGAGATACCCTCAAAAACTCTGCCCAGATGATCTCCTTCCGCCGGCAGGACCCCCACCTCCTAAGGTCTCCAGATCCTTTCCAAATAGTGTTGTCATCTAAGGAGCTAACCTTTAACATATGTGCTGGAGGAAGGGAGACATGTTTCATATTGAAACTATAACATCTTGTTGCAATTAACTCTTATCTCTTCACATTTAACATAAATGCCCAGGACAGCAAGAGACAGAAGTATACAATGTTATCACCTAGAACCCAGTATCCCATTGAGCACCAAACTCCAAATGAGGCTCGCTCTAGTGGGTGATTTAATTGCCAAACTATCCACAAAGGAAATAGCAGAATCTTAACGAATCATCGAAAGGTAGCTTTGAAGTATATGAACCCAAAGACTTTAACATGGAAGTTTATTAGTGAGTGTGCATGTACACTCATGTGTGCAAGTGTGTGTAAGAGTGTGTGGTGTGAGTGTGTGTGTGTGAGAGAGTGTGTGGTATGTGCTTGTGTGTGAGTTTATGTGTGTGTATATATGTGAGAGAGCATGTGGTGTGCTTATGTATACACACATACTCTTTGTGAGTGTGTGGTATGTGTGTGAGAGTGTATGTGTGTGTAACAGAGTGTGTGGTATGTGCCTATGTGTGTGCATGTGTGTGTATATGTGAGAGAGTATGTGGTGTGCTTATGTATACACACACATACTCTGTGTGATATTTGTGTGTGAGAAAGTGTGCATGTATGTGTGAGAATGTGTGGTGTGTATGTGTGTGGTGTTCATGTGTGTGAGTGTGAAAGAAAGTGTATGTGTGTGTGAAGCATGAGGTATGTGTGAGTGATGTGTATATATGTGTGTGAATGATGTGCGTGCATGGGGAGAGTGTGTGTGTGCACATGTGTGTGCACACATGTGCACGTATACACGCGGAGGCTATAGATCAATGTTAGGTGTCATGCTCAGTCTCCACATTTCTGTTTTGTCTTATTTGGGGAGGGTCTCTCAGTGAGCCTGGAGCTTACCAGTTGGCTCACTCACCAGTTGGTGGGCCAGTGAGCTCCAGGGATCTGCCGGCCTCTGTCTCTGGAGTTTATATTTTAAAGAAAGATAGACCTTTATCCTGGTCGCCTGTCATAGAAACACATCACACAAGCACAGCCCCCACATACAAACACCAGGGAAGCTGTGTCAGAGTCAATTGACGCCAGTTAAAAAGACTCTCTGTAAGTCTTACACTGGCTTGAAATAAAAGAAACTCACCTGGGAGATGCAGAGGAAGGATGGGGATTTAACTCCTTCCTAAAAACAGCCAGCCAAGCCCAAACCACACCTGGAGATTTAATTAGTAGCTCTTTGATGTATCATCTGTCCTCTGCATGGGGCCAGTGAGGGCGGAGTCATCATCACATTTACAGTGCTTGGTGAAAAATAATTTGCCATGAGGCAATTTAGTGTAGGCCCAGGTCATGTCCCAGTCTTGCCAAACAAATGGAGCTGCCAAAGAGCCCTTCCTGCAGCTGACGCATGCACAGCGATGTGCCTGCTCACATGCTCGCCTCCTGCTGCCCTTGGACTTCACTCAGTTCCTCTGCTCTGCACGTGTGTGTATGTGTGTGTGCGTGTGTGCATGTGCACACACGGCAGCTTAGAGGAAAGGCTCCATGTGCAAGCTCTTAGGTTTCTCCAGATTTCTCTCTGTGTAGTCACAGTTGGACTCAAGACCTTCTGGGACAAAGAGAAAAGAAAAGACGGTGCTGTCTCGACCAGGATAGAGATGTCACTCCTCAGCACGCACAGAACATGTCCTGCCCCGACAGAAGAAACAGTTGTGAAGTCCAGCTCAGGTTCCATGCAGCTGCTGCTGTATGGAAGATTTCTACTCCACATCATCCACAAAGTGCAAAGGGCTCCGTTCACTGTGTGCGGAAGGCTAATGGTATTCAGATTCTGAGAGCGGACAGAGGACACTGGGGATAGGCTAGGATGTGTCCTTAGAGTAGAAGGAATCTCACAAGACTTTGAACAAGCACTTTTATTCCAAATACTCCTCCTGGGGTGACCGGAACATAAACTGTGAACTTGGCAACTTAGCTTACAAAATTGTTGAAATGCAGTTTAAAGAGGGATGGGTACTGGTGCTGTAACTACCTCCCTACTCTCCAGAGTTCCCAAAGCTGCTTCCATAAGCCAGAATCGAGAGAGTGGCTTAGCTGTCTGATGAGGAGAATACCACAAGGGGCTGGTGATTTCTGCTCTCTAAATGGTGCCAAACTAGGAGCAACAGAACAGTGTCATCTTTATTAAAACTGGGTAAATCAAGGGAACTTCTTCAAGCCAATATGCTTGTGCCCACAGGAATGCATTAAAATACTCAAATCCTACCTGGTACAATCCCCGAAAGGAAACACACAGAGATCAACAATGTCTGGGGAAGGGCACAGAGGCTCTCTGCAGGTCTGGGCAGAAATCTAGAAACTACTAAAGTCGTCAGCAATGCTATACAGAGGAGAATTCTTATCCCAAATGTAATATATTAAAAGCCCCGGAGACTCCTTCCCTGAAAGTGCTCTCCTTTAGATCAAAGAGGGTTAGAGGAAGAAGGAAGGATCAATGACACTAAAAAAAAAATAGGCAGGCAGAAGGACAAAAGGCTCACCAAACCCACAGTCACACCCCTACTGCTCATTTTGTATAATGACGGATCCTTCGAGTACCGACTCTGCTCATGGCACCAAATTCACTCATTATACAAGACAACATCGCTTCTTAGATTTAGTGAATAAATTATAAAAGTTTAAATCACTGAATGAATTATAGAACGAAATGTGGGCTCTTCCTGTACGCCAAGAAAAATGTGTGTTTCTCCTCAGGTGAATAACCTTGGGATAAATATGAAGTCAATCATAATACCGCTAAATCATCATAGAGAATTGGAACCCTGTGAACAGTGTGTTCAGCCATACCTATGAGTATTTATTTATGGTATCATACTTGCATAATGTTCACGCCAGTCTTTTATCTTGCATAATCATGTTTGTATGACTACCTAAATTGGTAAGCAAAGTTAGGAATTAGAATTAAATTGCTTAGCTGGGCAGTGGTGGTGCCCAGCAGAGGCAGGTGGATCTCTGTGAGTTCAAGGCCAGCCTGGTCTACAAGAGCTAGTTCATGACAGGCTGCAAAAGCTACAGAGAAGCCCTGTCTCGAAATACCCAATAAAAAAAAAGAATTAAATTTCTTAACTAGGGTTGAAGGGTTGAAAGGGATGGCTCAGTGGTTAAGTGTGCTTCAAGAAGACCCAAGTTGCATTCCCAGAATGCACAGAGGACGGGAATGCCAGCTCCTTGGGAACCTGATACCACTGGATTTGGCGGGCATCTGCACCCACATGCACAAACACAGACACACACAGAGAAACACATACATATGCAACACACACAAATTAAAAATAAACAAACAAACAAATACCTTGATTATAACAGCCAGTGCCAGGACATTTTACCTAATTAATTTTTTCTCAGAAAATATTTGTACACTAAATTTGTGAATATCTTAAAGATATAAGTAAGTCTTAGGTAGGGAAGATGGTTTAGTGTTGAAGAATTAAGAATACTTGCTATACAAGCACAAAGACCTGAGTTCAAATCCCCAGCACCTTTATAAAAAATTGGACAAGAAACATAGACATGGACACACACACACACACATATACACACACCTGTAACACTGAGCTATATGGAGTGGAAACAGGAGGATCACTATGGCTTTCTGACTGCTAGCTCCATGTTCAGTGAAAGCAGAAAATAATGAAGCAGGACATCTGCCGTCCTCCTCTGGCCTCTGCGAATGCAGAGGTGGATGTGCTGACACATTCTGGTGCACCATACACACACACTCATATATACATACACACCACACCCATCCAAACGTACATGAACAGGTAAGTAAATTCTATCCAATTAAACCTTACCAGTTACGAGCCTCACTGCAGTTGATGATAGCTACGGTGAACAAAGGGAAAATCACTTCCCTCAAGACCATGGAAAATTCAATAGAATTCAATTATGTGACATAATTGAAGAAGCAGTAAATCAAAACATATACCATGTCCTTCATACAGAGACATCTGCCGAGTTCCTTACAGACACCAACTATTTAACATCATGCCACAGGAAGCTTAACTCTGAGAGTTACAAGTTACTTAAATATGAATATTTTTACTGTCCCAGTAAAATTCCCAAATTAGTACATTTCAGGTACTAAGCCAAAAAAAATCTTCACAATGGGCTGCCATGTTTTCAGAGGATAGCTCACTGAAAAATTTTGAGAGACACAGTGATTGACGGGCCCTTAGGCAACAATAAGGAATATTTTAAAGGAACAGCATGGGTATAGAATTTCTTGGGAAAGAACAAGAAATGACATCAGAAAACAGTGTGGAAAAGCATAATATACTGGGTCACTGAAGGTGGTTTTGTTTATGCCTGTACCTTCAGTAGGAATATAGCTAGAACAAATTCAACTCTATCAAGCCAAACATAAAACATGGAAGAAGAAGAAGGAGAAAGAGGAATGGAGGAAGATGAGGAG
>LOJH01054432.1:0-10482 GCA_001685095.1 Ellobius talpinus
GATCTTCTGGTAGAGGATCAGGGCCCCTTGCTGGCCAGGGGACCTTGCAGACCTAAAAATGTTTTTTTGCAAAGTTTTATTAGCTGCAATTTGTCATTTCTAGCTGGAATAATAGAGAACCTTTTTCATAATACATGTATATTTTGTTACTGTTAATATTTAAATTCCTGGCAGCCATATTTTAAAACTGCTACTATGAAGCATCTTCATATTTTAAAATTAGCATTAGGATAGTCTGTATTAGTCTTTATAGATAATTACAAGTTTATCAGTCATTAACAGAATTTTGGCTATGTGATTTATAGACTAATACTGCTAACATTGCCATATTGAGTGTGATAATTTTTTTCTCTAGGAAGTAACTTCATTGGCAGTGCAGATACCTAATTTCTCTAAGGCCTGTATAAAGTAAAATATACTCCTTAAACATGATGCTTGGCATTTCCAATACTGGATTAATAATTTTTATTGAAGAAAACTATCAATATGTTTATGTAAAATATCTGTATTGATTATTGCAGTACTTTGAATATAAACTCTTAAGGATAGCACTATTAGATGTGACTATTTTGGAGAAAGTGTGCCATTGTGGGAGTGGCATGGAACTGGGCCGAGAGAACATGTTGCAGTCAGCAGAGCTTTAAGGAGTTGGAGATCTAAAGAGTGTTTTAACATTAGATATAGAGTTGCAGAGCTTCTAGTTTTTACAGCTGTTTTATGGCCTTGCTTTGGTCCAGTATTTTATCATTATGCTCACTTTCCTATGTTTTAGAACAGTAATACATATTCTGTGCCATTATATGTTGGAAGTGTGTGATTTGTTTTCTTATTTTGATTTTATAAACAATTATAATTAAGAAATTGCCTGAATCTCAGGATGAGACTTTGAACTTTAACTTTGAAACATCATTGAGATGGTGTTAAGCTGAGGGGATTTTTGTGGTCTGACTAAATGCATTTTGCACTATGTTACTGTTACAAGCTTATGGGAGCCAGGGAGTGGACTGTGGTAGTTTGAATGTAATTGTGCATTGCCCCATAATCTCATAGGGAATGGCAATATTAGGCAGTGTGGACTTGTTGGAGGAAATGTATCACTGTGAGGCCAGACTTTGAGGTCTCCTATGCTCAGACTATGTGTAGTGACACACCACTTCCTGTTGATTGAGGGCCAAGATGTTAGACTCTCAGTTCTCTCTCCAGCACACTGTCTACCTCTGTGCTGCCATGTCCCACCACAATAATAGACCAAATCTCTGAAAATAAAAGCCACCATAATTAAATGTTTTTCCTTTAAAATAGTTGCCATGGTCATGGTATCTCTTCACAGAAATAGAAACCCTAACTGAGAAAATTATACAATTTAAAATTTTAAATTTTTTGATGTTTCACTATCTCAAAAATTGGAGATGCCAAGTTATCATTCATTACACAGTATTCAGCTGAGCAAATTGGAAAAATACAATAACAGTAACAGATGCTGTGGTTGACTGCAGTGCTCTGCCATTAGTTTGACTTGTGTTTTCATTTTGAGACTGGATGAGTCACCCATGAAGAGTTATAAAGTAATATAACTTAATAATATGAATCTTTGAATGAAGATTCAAGATTTTAATAAGACATTACCTTGAGTTCTTTACACTGAAGATATTTTATCTCTGTCTGGATACATATGTTTATATATGAGAACACTCACACAAAGATAGAAGACCCAATATACAGGAATAATAAAATGCTATGTGAGTAAAGATAGAACTCAGACTACTTCAGGTATTGTGGAGGGTGTGTGTGTGCATGTGTGTGTGCATGTGTGACAAATATCACATTGTTCTTTAGAACTCTGAAAGATCAAATATATATTTCTATCTAATATTATTTCTCAGCATAAGGTCCTGATCCTATTACCAATGCCCCTGAAACTTTGCTTGAGTAATACTTCTTTAACCAAGGGGGAAGTATAGGAATTAACTACATATTATGTGAGAGAATATAACTTTTATTTTTTTCTTAATGTACTGAATGGTTTTGTCATCAGAGAGGAAGGATCCTCATTTGTGGGAATACCTACATGAGATTCAGCTCTAAGGCATTCTTTTCATGGTAGTGATCCATGGGCCAGGGCACACAACTCATTGTGGATGATACTGTCCCTGGGAGGGTTGTTAAGGATTCTATAAAATATCAGGGTCCATGGGGGAGAAAACCAGTAAGAAGCACCCCTCAATGATATCTGCATCAGCTCCTGCCTTCAGGTTCCTCCACTGTTTGAGTTTCTGTGCTCACTTACTTCAATGATGGATTATTATCTGGATATGTAAGTCAAATAAACACTTTCCTCATCAACTTGCCCTTTGTCCATGGCGTTTCACCACAGGAAAATAAACCCTAACTAAGAAACATAATAATACTATGTTCTTAGGTGTTTAAATTAAAATCATTTATAAGAATTAAATGAAAGATGTAAGAAGGAAACTAGTAAAGGCACTTAACTGATTTTGTTTACATTATTTAAAACCACTGACTTAATTTATTATTTATTAATTCATTGAATTCATCTACTTAGAGCTGCATCAAGCATACATTATCAAGTGTGTCAATATAAGAACTAATAGATAAAAATTTATGAAAGAAATTACAAATGATTAATTTCAGTTATCATGTTTCTATTCAGTTTTATCCTTCCAGTGGTAAGTATTTGTGATAATTATTTGTTTATTTGCAAGTCCAGGAAGTCATGTTGAGGAGAGGGAGGAAGGATTGTATGAGCCAGGAGTGTGTGTTCATCACAAGAGCAAACACAGAAGCAACTGGTCTGCTCATGAGAGAACACAGACTATGGACTTGTAACACCTTTGTAAGTGAGGATGTCTATATAAGACAAACCCTATTTTTTCCATGTAATACATTCTTAGTAAATACATTTCTATGTATTAAAGTAGTTATATGCTACCACAAGAACACTTGCTCAACTGTGTTCATTGCAGAATTATTTATAATAACCAGAAACTAGAAACAACCTAGATGCCTTTCAGCTGAAGAATTAGCAAAAAAATGGTACATTTACACAATGGATCATTACTCAGGCGTTCAAAATAATTTTATGAAATATGCAGATGAAAATTTGCAGGTGAATGGATGGAACTAGAAAAAAAATCATCTTGAGTGAGGTAAACTAGACCCACAAAGAGAAACATGGTATGCACTCATTCATAAGTGTATATTAGCTGTAAAGTAAAGGACAACTGCTGTGGACTATTACTTTAGGCAAAGATGTTTTAAATTTGTTTGTTTTACAGAATATTACTTTAACTATATAAAGGTGTGCTGCATTTGTTCATGCTCTATTTTTCAATTATGTAAAGGTGTGTTGTTTTTGCTTATGCTACATTTGTTTAATTACTTAAAACTGTGTTGTTGTTTAGTCTTACCTGCCCAAGACACCTGATTAGTCTAATAAAAAACTGAATGGCCAATTGCTAGGGAGGAGAAAGGATAGACAGACAAACTGGCAGAGAGAATAAGTAGGAGGAGGAATCTAGGCTCAAGAGAACAGAGAACCAGAAAGAAAGAGAGGGAGATGCCAGGGGACAGCCAACAATGCAGCCACCAGACAGAGAGACATGGAGTAGAACTCAAAGAATTAAGGAAATGTAAAAAGCTCCAAGGCAAAACATAGATAAAGAGAATCAGGTTAATTTAAGTCATAAGAGCTAGTGGGAAATACATAAGTTAAGGTTGAGAATTCATAAGTAATATTAAATCTCCATGTATTGATTTGTGAGAAGTTTTGTGCCCCCCTCACAAAGACTGCTACAGATAACCATGCTACAATCCACAGACCCAAAGTCATTAAGTATCAAACATGGCCCAAAAGGGGCACTCATGGATTTCTCTGGGAAGAGGAAATAGAAGAGATCTCCTGATTAGACTGGGGGTGGTAGGGGATCATAGCTTGAGGGATCTGGTTGACAGGTGGATGGACAGGGTGAGTAATGAAAGGGATTTCTTGATAGGGAGCACAATTTGCAGTCACATAGAAACCTGAGGCAAGTGAAACTACCACAAATCTTCAAGGATGACCCCAGCTAAGACACCTTGCAATACTGGGTAGGTATCTTGAACTGGCCTTCCCCTGTAATCAGACTGGTAACTACATCAATTATCATGAGTAACTGAAAAAAACACATTCAGATATTCACATCCAAGCACTGGGCCAAACCCAGGGAATCCCATTGAGGAGAGGCAGGAAGGATTGTATGAGCTGGGGGTAGAGTGTTATCACAAGAGAACCCACAGAAACAACTGCCCTGCTCATGAGAGCCCACAGACTATGGACCAATAGCTATGAAGCCTACATGGGACTTGCCTTGGCCCTCTCCACATGAGGGATGGTTGTTTGGCTTAGTCTTCTTGTGGGACTCCTGGTAGTGGAAGCAGGGCCTTTCCCTAACACTTTAGATGGCTTTTGGGAACCCATTCCTAATTTTGGGTGGCCTTGCCTATTATTAAGAGGTGTTTAGTCCTACCTCGCCTTGATATGCCATGCTATGTTGATACCCATGGAAGGCCTGCCCCTTTCTTAAGAGATGTGGAAGAGGGGTGAATTGGGGAGGGGGGAGACAGGAGGGGTACAGGGAGGGAAAGATATTGGATTCCCCTCTGTATGCTGTGACTACCATTGGTAAATAAAGAAACTGTCTTGAGCCTACACAGGAAATAGAGGTAGGTGGGGAAAAATAAGCTGAATACTGGGAGAAAGAAGGAAGAGTTGAGGAGAAGCCATGTAGCCCTGCCTGAGACAGACACTGAAATTTTAGCCAGTAAGCCATAGCGATGTGGTGATACACAGAAATGGGTTAAATTAATATGCAAGAGTTAGGCAATAAGAAGCTAGAGTTAATGGACCAAGCAGTTATTTAATTAATACAGTTTCTGTGTGATTATTTAGGGGCTAAGCAGCTAGGAACCAATAAGCAGCCTCCTTACAACAGAGGAGGGGAAGGGGAAGCTGAGATCAGGATACAAAACAAATTAATAATTTTAATTGAAAAAGATTTAGGATAGATTTAAAAATAAGTTATTTTTATTATAATGATAAGTTAATTATATATAAGTTATATATAAATATATAGTCTATATTTATATTATATAAAAATATAAATAAGTTCATTATAATCTCAGAGTAAAAACAATAACTAAAAATATTCTGTTTTAATATAATTAATAGAAGAATTTGTAGAGTACTCATCTTCTTTTTTAGTGACTATGTACCCAATACACCCTTGTAAATTTTGGAACAATAACTTTTTCTATCTACCCTCTCTTTATCTCTTTATGTTGGAGGAAGGCTGCTTGTTTGTTCCTGACCACTCAGGTAGCTTAGACCCAAAATAATCAGACAGAAACTGTATATATTAAATCTCTGG
This sequence comes from Ellobius talpinus, assembly GCA_001685095.1. Taxonomy (NCBI): domain Eukaryota; kingdom Metazoa; phylum Chordata; class Mammalia; order Rodentia; family Cricetidae; genus Ellobius; species Ellobius talpinus. The sequence goes on from LOJH01054432.1 coordinate 5,427, forward strand.
TTGGCCCATTAGCTCTAGCTTCTTATTGTCTACATATTAATTTAACCCATTTCTATTAATCTGTGTATTGCCACATGGCAGTGACTTACTGGCAAAGTTTTGGCATGTCTGACTCTGGTGGTGGCTCCATGGCTTCTCTCTGACTCCGCCTCCTTTCTCCCAGCTTTCAGCATAGTTTTCCCCACCTAGCTCTGTTCCTCTATAGCTTGCTACAGGCCCAAAGCAGTTCCTTTATTTATCAGTGGTAATCATGGCATACAAAGGAAAATCCCACATCATCTTTATCCTCTTTACATAATGTTTTTCTCTTTTACAACACCACATAATAAAACTGATCTTTCCACATTTGTCAGAGCTGAGAATAAAATAGTGTAGGACTTGCATTATTAGTTTATGACCCCAGATGTATGAATATAAGTGTTAAATTACTGACTGAGAGGGTTTTTTGGTATATTTCACAGCTAGTCCCCTTCTCACCTTCAGAATTATAGCTGAAAAAATGAGAGTAGGTAAGACGAATAGATGTCATGGTGTTTTACAATGAACTAAAATTTTGGTCATATACTAAATAGAAATATATTAGAAAATATTTTGAAGATGTTTGTGACAAAGAAGAAAAGTTCAGGGAAATTTTCAAAAAACACAGATTCTTCCAATTGGTAGGTATGAAGTCATATCTTCTTCACCTGTATCCAGGTCAGAAATATTTGTGTCACTATTCTGTAGCCACTTTGATGTTGTGCTTATCCAAGTCTCACAGTGATTCCCTGGAATTGATTTGGTTGAGGAGTTGAGAAGAGAAACATAATATTATGAACCTACCTGATATTTTTGGGAATAAAAGGAATTTCATAATTAATTTTTCAACACTGAATTCTTAACCTGCCTTTATAAAAGCAATATAACTGGTTATTCACTGTTACAAATGTTCTTATAAATGTTTCCATGTACTTCCATACTATGTTGAGATGGATTCTTTTATATTTAACCTGTTTCATATCCTTGCTATCATTACTTTCCTTTATCATTTCCCGTCCTCATACAATTCAGGATTAGAAAACTATTTTCATTGATTTTCTTCTTCTGTCTTCTAAAGAAATGCACATTACAATGTGGAATTTTATAATATTCTATAAATATATGACATATGTAACAAATTTATTATTCCATTGCCTTCTATAGAGAAACATGTTAATAATATTGCATATATTCTTATAGTCATTGTATGATTTTTCTTTCATTTTCAAAGAAAAAATGTGATTATAAGATGTATATTATTTGCATGTTATTAATTTTACCTAGCAATAACATTAAAGACAATTTAAACTTCCAAGTACACTAGAAATTTATTTCTCCAGTATTTTATCAACTGCATAATATCCCTTTTAATGGGAGAGGGACTAACTAGACAAGTACACATGTACAGCTTATCAATGGTGCTTGCTACATCAAAAATCAATCCTATGTTCAATGTGGAAGTACATCTTGGAACATGTGAAAAAATTGTCAGTAAAAGTTGACTTCTATCACAAAGGTTTTATTGATGTATCATACGTTTGAGTTGATATTTCTCAGTTTTATCTGTCAGACACAGTTTCTTATTTTTAGTATACTGTCAAAATTCTGTTATGAGCCCAGTGAGGGTGGTGCACTCCTTTAGTTTAGTTCCAGCACTTGGCAGGCAGAGACAGGTGAATCTTCATGAGTTTAAGGCCAGTCTTGACTACCTAGTGAGTTCCAGGACTGGCTCCACAGTTACAAAGAAATCCTGTCTTGAAAAGAGAAATATGGTATGATTATGGTCTTCTTCCTTATTATAGCACTAACATGGAGTATTCCAATCAATTTTTAATTTCAGTTCTTAAAAGATACTAAAAAAGTAGGCATCATTAATTATGAGGCAAAAGACCAAATGTATTTTTTTTAAATTGTTAGTAAATAACATCTGTCATGTTTGATCTAAGTAATTATACTTGCTTTCTTTTAGATTCCATTCCATTGTATACTTTTTCCTTTTGACATTAGCATTTTATCCACATAACCTTAAAAATACTCTTAGCATGCATCTTTTCCTGACCCATCTTGCTGGTTCCCAGGGAATGACTATGCTTTTGTTTAATACTAACTTTACCCTCCAGTGGTATTATTTACTTTTAATGTACCAATGATTATATTTAATGTTTTTCATTATAAATAAAATTATAATTTTATTTTATTTATAACTTAAATAATTCTTAGGAAATGACTATGTTTCCAATAGCACATCATTTATTCTCATGACCTGGAAAAGTTTGCAGAGACCTACTTTTATGTTACTGAGTTTTGAAATGAAATATAGATTAATCACCTGAATGTTTGTGAAAGAGGGCTAGGGGTGAGGTAGACACAGCAAGTTGAGGTCAGAGCAGGTGATGAGATGATGGCCCACCTATGAAGATGCCATGGTTTTTATAATGTTTCTAGGCATGCTGGTGTTGTGAGTACTAAATATAATACTCCGTGTTAGAATTAGTGGCCCAGAAATACTGCAGCTGAAATACTGCTTTGTGATCTAACACTGACTTTCCATTCTTCAAAAAGATATCAGCTATGGACAAATCTGGGCAGTCTTAAGTGCTCTGAAATTATCTAGAGAGTTTAACTATGAAACTGGCTGGCATGTATGACAGTGATCAAGACTCAAATCTTAATTTACATATTGAAAAATTATCATTTTGTTTAGAGGTCATGATGGATGTCATAGCATTTTTTATAAAACATGCCACTTACATTTTCTCACATATCTTTTGTTACAATTACTTCCTAGTATTCTTTCTAAGCATTTGTTTCATTTTTCTCTAAAAGTAATAGAGTACCAGCATTTCACAGTACTATCCTCCTAGCACTGAGAAATTATACCATATCCATATAGTCACTTCTTCACTGGGTATACTTACCCAATATGTGGCTCCGATTCAACATACTAAACTCAGTTGGTCACTTTCCACTTGCATCTTCTATGCTAATGTATATACATTTATTTGTTGCCACAAATTTTGTGTCCAAGACAGAGTTTCAGCATTCACCAATTTTTTTTAGTTTTTTAACCTCCATATAAAATTCCAATTTTTTTACTTTATTTCCTGCTCATGTTTTAATCTATTAATCCTCATATCTTTCTTGAAGCTCTTTCAATGTCATCTGATTCATTTAGCATAACTGAAATCATGGCAACGTAGACTACAAAACACAAATAATTACAGGTACTCTTGATTAACTCAATTCCGTGTATGCAAATTTACACCTTGTTTACTCGTCTGATAGCATTTATATTGCTTGTCCTTATTTCCTCATGTTCTTAATCATTGTTTTAGAATTTAGCTTTTATGATGACCACATATGTGATTAATTTATTCACATTGGCCTAGAAATATTAAGACTTGGAGTATAGGAGAATCTGATGATACACCATGAAAAAGGTCATGACAGGCCTCTACCCATCATTTACCCAAAATTTAATTTCTAGGAATTCTTCTAGACAAATACTTTGACAAGTACAAGAATATATGCATCTAAATACTTACTGTGTCAAATAATGCCTGTCAAAAATACAGCATTCTAATCGTGTAGTGAGTAACAATAAAGTCAAATTAGTTGCATCTGTTTGAAATTTTAACAAAAGTGTATACATATATAGAGTTTATTTTCTTATTTATCTGTAAATTTCATATTCACAGGTATCCTTAGGTATGCATTGAATCTCTTTAAGTGGTTACATACACACAAAAATGTGGTAAACTATGGCCAGAGAACAGGTATCCAGGGGTAGGAGACTTTTCACTATATGTCTTTTGAAAACATTACTTATGTGTATGTTTGTGTGTCTATGCAAGTGTTGTCAATAAGTATTCAAAGTTCTGCAGGGGACTGAAGAGGGTGTCAGATCCCCTGGAGCTGGAGTTAAAGGCAGTTATAATCCTCTGAACACGGGTATTGGGAACTGATCTCAGGAATAGAGAAAGAGATCATAACTGCTGAGCCATTATCTCCAGACCCAGAATTATTTATCTTTTAATCTATAAAAGTTTCATTACAAAAGCAAATGTGCAAAATGATCTGTGCATAGCTGAAGCCAAAGCTCCTCTCCTAGAAAATGTTGATTTTGATAAATAGATTCCTATAAGTACAATTAATAATAAAATGCATATTTAATCATTTTAAAATTTATTTTAATTGCTATGATGCTGAACACATTTGTATTCTATTTTTTGCTACGATACTTCACATACTCAAAAGTGATCCACATAAAATAAATATCTATGTATTCAATACAAAAATTAACTATACCTACTCTGGATATAACTACTGGGCTTTCATTGCAAATGACTACCTGGACTGCTTCTTGAAAATTCAATTAATATTAATCTTCAAAATAGTTTCCCAATTATCCTGAAAACTTAGATCAGATTTGATTAGTTATGAAATTCTTAAACATAGATGGTACTGCGGAAAGCAGTTCATAATACAGTACTTTTAAAAGAGAAAGTATTAGTAGTAAGCATGGCAGTGCTTAGGTTTTTCTGAAGTAAAAAAATGATTAATAGTTTGAACAATATTGTATAATTCTGTAAGATAATACATGTTAGAGCATTTTATGTACCCGTAAGGTACATTCAACCAGTACTAATTTTCCCTACATTCAGATAAAAGACTCCAAATGGTAATAATCTAGATCTTGAAGCACATTTTCTAATTTGATTGCGTTTTAAATGATGGATATTTTCTTAGATCAGCCCAACAGTCATTTTATAAACATGTTTTCTCAAAATGCCAAATACATGAAATGTTTAAACGACTTGAACATATTATTGAGATGCTGGTAAAGCTAAACTGCTGAATTGCAGTGAAAACGACTATATTAACCTAAAGAAAGAAAATACATAAATCACCCAGGAAGGGAAAGATTAAGACTAATTCAATTTTTGTATGATATAGCAAAAATGTAGTGCTCTGAGAAAAAGTGCCAAAGCCACATTAAGTTTTGATTCTCTCTCTCTCTCTCTCTCTCTCTCTCTCT
>LOJH01054433.1:0-11638 GCA_001685095.1 Ellobius talpinus
CCACATGGTGGCTCACAACCATCTGTAATGGGGTCTGGTGCCATCTTCTGGCCTACAGCCATGCATACAGACAGAATATTGTGTACATAATAAATAAAAAAATAAATTTTTAAAAAAGAAATCATTGAAGTAGAAGATATTAAAGAATTGCATGAGGTTGAAAGACACTGATGTTAAAGGTAAGATGTACTAGCAAAGGTCACTCTCAAGTGTGATGTTATATAATTGCCCCTTAAATATTTTCCTTTGATCTATTTTATTTCAGTTGTGATCATTATCTGTAATTCCTTCCATTTACCCCTTCATCTAGAATCAGCCCACTCTGATATCTTCAACAAGATACTTCTCTCTATTTTATTTTGTTTTCAGGTGGGACTTATCTGCCTACTGTCAGCCAGGTCAGTTCTTATTTTGGACTCAGGTAGGGAGAAGTAGAGCATACCTGCTTTGGTACCTTTTCATAATGATTAATTTACCTTAAAAGTCAAGTGTGGATTCCTAGACAATTTTGAGCTTCCTGGAAAATGAAGACAACAAAAACAAATATAAGGGTATGGGTGTGGATTTGCTCATGCATACATGTCTCTGGAAGAATAATAAAGATTACATCACTTAATTACTTGAGTCCAATACAAAGTACTCCCAAAACATTGTTTTAAGCACAAATTAAGCATCTATAAGTTTATCTATGCATTCCTATATAATGAATCTGTTGAATCTGCTTCAATAGGAGTCTTCCTATTTAAATTAAAGCTCTCTTACAATAGATTTTATTTGTCAGTATAGTATTATAACAATAAACTTCATGATTCAACTCCTTTCTCCCCTCCACTAATACTAAGTATGCTAACCTTGCAAATATTGTGTAGAAGGTTTTTTTTTTCTTTTTTGTCAAGCAAGGAAAAGTAGCTGAGCAAGTACTGCTGACTACAATCATGTTGCTTTGCTTCTGTAGACTTCAATACTTTATGAATAGCTATGAGATGGAGTTCTACATCACTGAACCAAACTATAATGCATGTGTAATCACGTAAGTCACCACCTTCACTGGGTGGACACAAGGATCTAGCGTTTGAATGTCAACATTGATGTATTTCTCATAGGTAATATAAATTTACTGTAAGTCTTTCATTTCGACCTTCTCAATACATGTATTTGAATTCCTTTAAAGCTTTTTTAAAAATCTATACTTTTTCATGAAGTTATCTTAAGAGCTAAAGCCAAAAATAATAATTTGATTACTTGATATATTGATTGGACCTATGTACCTTTAAGTTCAGGCTTTAGGATATACATGAAGTATATTGCAATTTATGTATTATTATACTATGATTTTTCTAGAAAGAAATAAATGAAAGATATATCTTGTATTATCTACATATTTACAGAAAATTCATAGATGTTGCTTTCTTGCAAAAAATACAAAAAAAACCCAGCTAGTTCATAATCTATACTCATGAATTGGCATACAGATTATTTTGAGTGCTGATTAAGTTTCAGTAAAATTAAAGCATACCATTTGCCCACGTGGATTCTTTAGTTATTTTTGAAGTTATTAAGCATTTGAATATCTTTTTCAAAAGCAAATGCTCTGAAGTTCCTCTACTTTTTTGCTTGATGTGGACTAAATTAATGAAACTAATATAACAAGCAGACAGCAATCGTCTGTCAAAGACACTTGCAAGACGTTTTGCATAGAAATGTCCTTGTGTTTTGACATTGTGATTTCTTGTTTTGTGACAGTGCTATAATTTGCTTTAAGAATTGTTTTAATCAGTTGCCAAATGCTTCTTGTACCACAGTGCAGGGAAATAATTGAATTTTGTAAAGATGTAGTCCTATAGCTGAGGCACTATTGTACTTGCTTTTTCCACTGACCCTTCTTGCTTTGAAAGCCAAGGTCTAATTAAAAACACTGCATTTTAAAAGAGATTACCAGGAAGATGACTTCAATAAAGCTTCACAGGTTAGTTTTGATAATACTGTCATTCTCTTTAAATGGGAGACTAAAGTCTCTGCTGTAATGACCAAAGTCGGTAATTAAGCATCTTTTAGCTACCCTGTACTTTAAATGTAGCTTCTGATTCATATAAATCCATTAGAAGAAACCTCTCTACGGCCATCTCAACTGACGAATGGTATTTTTAAATGAGCTACAGAACTGATCTTTGCTCTTTCCCTAACGTGTTTTAAGGATTGCAGAATATTTATTTATAGGAGCACTTTAAATACAACCATAACCACTTCTTTTAAAAATAAAAAATACTATTTTTCTCCATTCCACTTTCAGATGAATGCCATCTCCTTGTATATACAAAATTCTATTCATGAATACAAGTTCATATTTTAAATGGAGGGAAATATATTCAAAAAGTGTTGAAATGCCAAATCATAGTCTATCAACTCTATGAATGTTTACAACTAGAAGTCACCAAATCAGGGCAGGGACAACTTGGAAATTTTTTCTGTTGTATCAGTATCCATTATCTTTTGTGCTTATGACAATGAATTTCTTTGTACACTAGCTTCTCTCATGTGTACAAGGACCACTTCTATACACTTCTACCATATGGTTTCCAGGATCTTATTGGCCTGATGATTTTGAAAGCCAGGTTTCCTTATTTGTTTCATGGTTCTAAGCTACCTTGGCTCTATCCTATACTGTATTTCTTGACTAATGACAATCCAAATTGTTGTTTGTAGTTTCTCACAGTTTGTTGCAATTCTAAACCAGAAATAATTAAATCTGCTATTGCTTTATGTCTCTAACATTAATAGCAATATAAGTGCTTGGAATATATTTGTGTAACCAATGAACAGAGCTTAGAGGTATACATTGAGATGGCAAGTTACCCGGTCAGATATTTGGAGAGTCCAAGTCACATGGTGACTTTCTCTTAGCTTCCTGTTTCATTATTTCTTCCTAATGTGTTCTTTGGATCTTAAATTTCACATATACTGGTTTTGGTAGACTTGAATGATCTTAAACTACATACATTGATTTTGGTACACTTGAAGACATGACAGTTTGTTACTCTTCTTGAGAGCATTGTCATTTCTTTAAAATGGTCAGTGTATAAACACTATGCACATGTCTGGTTTCCACAAGGACAGAAGAGAGCATTCGATATCCTGAAATTGGAGTGTCAGTTTCTTAAGAGCCACCATGTAGGAACTAAGAGCAGAATCCAGGGTCCTCTGCAAGAGCAGCAAGCGAGTTAAACTACTAAGTAATCTTTTCAGCTGTACCTATTTCTGAGTTTCTTCCAATGTATGAAAACGTCAGTGATGTTCAGTGGCTATATAATTTGTTGTCTATTTACACTATTAAGACTTATGCTTATATTTTGACATCTCTGATAATTATGATATAAATTTGAAAGTAATTGTAACGATGTGTTACTCATATTGCTTCTTTCTCTATACATTTATTCTATTACTAAACAGTTTATTTGGTCACTGTTATTTTCAGATCTTTTTCTGTCTGCATCTTCTATATTCATGCCATTAATTTATTCACTTTGTGTCTTTCCCAAGTAACTGAGCATTGTAGGTTCAATATCTGTCTGACAAATGGAAGCATAGATGAATTGAAATCAATGGATATCAAAAATTCCTTTCTTATAGACTCAGCTTATTTCCAACGTTCCAATCATACTTTATCCATTTCAGATAATGTTTTATGCTAGGACTCTGAGTTAAAGTTGGTTTCCTCAATTGTAGTGAAAATTATAAGTTGTGCAAAATTAAAATTATAATATTGAAGGGTGCTGTCTATTTAGACTGTGGATTTTCTGTTTTAAGTTTTGTGTATGGAAGAATGCACTCTTTTGTTTAGGAAATTTCAGTTAATTATTTCAGTTCCTCATTTTGCTTTGTGGGCTTGTATGAGCCTTAAGATCATCAAATACTGTGGTTTATAGTTACTCAAATCCAATTATAAATGCAATTTAACATAAATATATAAATAAGCAAATCACAGTCCTCAAGCTTTGCCTGGGTTGAATAATATGAAATAAACACAGCTTGTAGTCCTGATTAGTCAGGCAATTGTTACTGTGTAGACTTGGTCTGCCTTTCCTGACTTGATAGTGTATCTTCATTTCCAAACCATGGTTTCCATTAGACTTAATTGTGCTCCCCTGCTACTTTAAATTGAGGGTGTCCTTAAAATGAGGATTGCGTCTATTAAATTTAATTACTTCCTTCTGTGGATCAAGTGGCTATGATGCTGCTATTAAAAAGAAATTGTTACTGAGAGAGGCTGTTCCCAAACTGGAAAACACATTTATAAAACCACTCCTGGTTTCTTAGTAACATCATGGTTCTGACCAGCTGTGTTCAGTTCTTGCATGGGTTTGTTACTTTTTAGTAAGTATGCTTAATAGAATAAAAGTCCCATGTAAATATAGGACATCTTTTAAAAATATTATATTTGTTCCACATCTTTCTGAACATTTATAAATTTGTTCTACTTGATTGGTATTTCAAGATGGAGAAGACATATCTACTGCAGACATGTTATAAGTAATGGGTACTGCTACATTTATTCTGTCTATGCTTTATGGTTACTTACTAGTAATACATCTAAGGGGATTACATCCCAAAGTAAAAGGTGATGGAAACAAAGCAAAACAGAGGAGAGTGTTGTGCCATCTGTGATCCAAGGTCTATCATTATTAACATTTTTTAACTGAGAAGAACTCTGGAAGACAGTATCACTTGGACTTTTGTTTTTAAAAAGCCCCAAATTCATTCTATCAATCTTCAAATGCCTTTTTGAGCAATGGTAACACTGATAACTTCTCAAAATATGTGAGAAAACAGAATAATTCTATTATTCTATTGTCTGGGAATAATAACATTGCTTTTTCACAACTCTCTGTTAGAAACATTCTAACTGAATATTTGTAAATCCCTTCAACAAAATGAAAGTGATGGTATTCTCACCATACCAATCTTTCAGTGTTTCGTTATGATGAAAAAATATTACTCTGAGATGCTTACAATAATACTAATTGGACATACATGGGCATTTAAAGAATATCAGCTTCTGCAATATCGATCACAATCCTCAAGCACAGTCTTTTCAGTAACTGTATTTCAGAAGTATTATTCCACTAAATTCTGGGAATAAGTCAACTGTGAGTTGCTAATCTTCCTGTGTCATCACTGAAGACTAATGCCTTTCTGCTACTTGGTCTCCTGTCGAGAAGAAATAGCTACAGAGTTTTATATGGCTTAGAGATGTTACCTTTTCTTAGATTAATCAAGACAAGAAATTGCATTCACTTTCATATTTTCTGGCAATGTGAAAGAACTTAAACTTATTTCTCTCTTAACCTCAAAATTTCACTGCTAAACTGTAAGATTGATTCAAGAGTAAATTCAGTTAATTAATGATTAGAAAACACTGAAATTTATAGTTTCCTCATCATTATGGCACTCCACATAATTCGATTAATTCAAACTAAATATGAAATCATAAAATCACTTGCCCTAACAGGGCTGAGAAGGTGGTTCAGTTGGTATCATATTTGCCATACATCTATGATTTTTGTGAGTTTGGATTCCCAGAACAAATATAAAATTTTGTATTGTAGCATACGTCTATAATCCCAACACTGGAAATATGGAAATAGGAGTGTATCTGGGGCTCACTCATCAACCAGCTTAGCAAAACTGGTGAGCTCTGGCTTCAGTGCCAGACTTTCTTTTAAAAATGAAGGCAGAGAAATTATTGAGGCAGACATGCAATACTGAGTATCTAGTTTTAACCATTCCTATACACATGAACATCTACCTATACAAACATAGTTACAAACACACACAAACATGTATACATCTTCCATCAAGAAAGCCATGTAGAAACATAAGCATATTTTTTCCTTTTACTCATTGTATAGGACATACTCAAATTAGCCAGAGAGTATTGTAAACTTCAGAGGGAAAGAATTTTTAAATAAGAGAAATTGATGGCTAAGTAAATGCAGTGATTAAATTTAAATATTGATAAGAATTCAGCTATCAATCTTAATTAAAGACTTAAGCCATCCCAATGAACTTTACCAATTCACTTATTCAGAATGCAAATAGGGATGACACTAATTTTAACACTTTGCAGTGGATGTATGATTTTATCTATGAATAAAATCTATATCACACATTCTAGGAATTTTCCTAGACAAGACTTTGGCAATTCAGGCCATTGATTTCACAGACAAGTCACTTTGCTAATGAGAGAATCCGGTATCATGGTTTCCAATAACTGAGAAGGATCTTAACTCTATGATGCTTCTATGGGGAAAAAACTGTTATGAAAACACAAGTTTTAAATTGTTATTTAAACAATACAATCAAAAAATGTAAACTGAAACATAAGCATAGTTTAGGAAACTCTCATATTTGGAGGCTCATAATACTTCAATTCAAAGAAGAATAAAAACTTGCATAATTATGTAGAAATCAGATGAGGTCTTTAACATTTCAGAAATTAGGTGATTTCTGTAACTATCATATGTTGTACATTCACCATCAATTACCTAATGTAGAGTTCAACAAATCATCATAAAACAATTTGTTAATAATTGAAATTTGATATATTATAGCATCTAAGAAAAGATATAACTCAATAACTAGAACTAATTTCTTAAATGAAAGCCATAAACCACTATTTATGATACTGGGTATTTGGATATTAATGTTTCCTTCCTTTCAGCAAAGAGAAATAATTGAGAAAGAAACATTCTCATGAAGTAATTCAGGGTTGAAGGGCATAATGATGGGAGACTCCTTATCTGTTGGTTATAATTCACTGGTTGATAAGAAAAGCTTTGTTAGAAATGAGCAAGCATTTACTTCACATAAACTTATTTTCAAAAATCCTCTGAATCAAAAGAAAATAAAGTACTTATATGTATTTTGCTTTCTTTTAAATAAACATTTTCCTCTTTGGAACACAAAACTAAGACATATTTTTCTGGATGACTGAAATTATTTCATTTTCTAGATGATTATTATTGAAAACAAAATTCAGTATTGTGACACAAGGAGTCTCCTTTATGTTTCTCTTTTAAAACAGTTGATTCTGCCCTCATTCCAATAACTGAAAGATAAACTCATTTTTTCCTCAGATATAACATGCAGTGTGCTCCTGGTTAATGAACAGATGGAGAGTAGCATCAGCAAATGGTAGTTCCATGATCTTTCCTCAGTAGAAAATCCAAGAAAGCCCTGAACAAATAGTAAAATGTACTCTATCAGAACTCTACAAAAACAGTCAAAAGTTTTCAGCTTTCAAGAAGAGAGTAAATCCATAATGTAAGTTTAGAACCGATAGGGAATATCTTTGGCACTTCCTTGTTGTCACATTTGCTCCTTGCTGTCGTGCCATTAGTCTTGATGAGAGAATCCCAGGATCACATTCTGGAACCCTGGTACTTGCTCTGCTGTGAACAGAAATTTTATTCACAGATTATGGAGTATGTCTAGTCTAACCAGTCTGTTGGACAGTAGAAAGATTGGTGTTGTAAAAGTGATGACCATATGTTGCAAGTTAAATAGCAAATTACATAAATCTGTTATATTTTTATAATCAAAATATATGACAAATTATAAAGTTAAGCACCAAAACAATATTATTTTGTATGAAAAAACATAATATTAAATAATGTTTGTATATTTCATTAATAAAGAAACTCATAGCCAAATATCTGTCATTGCAAGATGAACACTTCAAAAAAGCCTCACGCAACTGATTCACCTTACATTAGTGTTCAATAGTGGGAGCCTGCTTAACTGTTGAGGGAATGTGTTGCCACAAAATAAAAATAGAATGAATGGTTAGATTTATTTTTGTACATTTATTTACTTTTCCTTCCTAGAATTAATTAAAATTGCTGTTAAAATACTAGGAGAACATAAATGCAGTCATAGAGAACACAGAGACCACACACAAAAAGGAACAATACATTTGGAAAAAGACTTCTGGAGTTATTTATTTGCCATTTAACAGGTAGGCAATGACAGCCATAATATCTAAAGAAGAAAAGCCAAAGAAATACAGGAATTGTTTCCAGAGTATTGGAACATTCAAATGTCTAAACCTTCACAGGGAAAACTCATAAGACATGTGAAGAAAAGAGAAAGCAATTCCTATTCAAATAAAATAAATCAAAAGATGGATCAGGGAGGCTACTCAAACATAAACTTACTGAGTAAAAACTTCAAAACATTTAATTGAAATGTCATAAAATTGTTAAAGGATCTACAGAAAAGCAAAGAAAAATGATTAAGCAATTAAAACATCTCCAAGGAAACCAAAGACAGTCCACTAAAGATTGCGTTCCACTGGAAATGAAGATATAAAGAGATGTCAAAATACAACATATTAAAAAATTCTCACCCAAACCACAAAATATTCTACTTCATATCCACAAAATGATGACAATGAAAGAAAAAGGACTGAAAAAATATTGGTGAGAATGCTGAGAACTTTTAGTTGAAATTGTATAAGAATTAATCATAAAGATAACATATAACTAGGAAATTTGAGTGCTGGGCATTTATAGTGAGTAAAAGCTTTCTGTTTCTTAATTATATCAACACACAGTTAGGTAAAGGTTGACTACTCAAACACTTGCCCAATCACAAGCCCTGCAGATGTCAGGGAACTTCCATAGGGAAAAAATAGTCATGCAGCTTTACCTAGAGTTTCACATTCCTGCAACCAATTACATTTCATCCACTATGACAGAATTTAAACTGGACAAACAAAATGATCTTCATATTCTTTTTCATGAGTCCAGTCCCTTCATCTGCAATACATCACTCTTCATCACTTTTATCAGTCTCTTTCCTAAATGTTTTTCTATACCTACACTAGAGCTGTGTGCATGAAAATCTATCTATCATCTCTCTCTCTATCATCTATCTATCTATCTATCATCTATATATCTACAGATATAAATACATACATGCATACATTGAAGAATAGAATTTTTGCTTTCAGAGTTTAGGACATATCAAATAATAGTATACTTTTCAAATCCATTCATTTTCTTGAAAATTGGTGATTTAGTTTTCTTGACAGATGAATACTATTCTATAATGTATATGTTTCACAATTTCACTATTCATTCATCTATTGATGGATACTCAAGTTTGATTCCATTTCCTTGCTGCAATAAGCATAAATGTGGAAATATGTCAGTGGTAGGATATAGAATCCTCTGTGTATTGAAAGGGAGTGTGATAATTGGTATGTAGATATAGTTTTAGTTTTTAAGAAAAATCTAAACTAATTTTTATAATGGCTGTATTATTTTCAACAAAATGTATTTACAAATATACTAAGATGATTATGTTGAAGAACACTGGCTATTCTTGCAGAAGCCTGAGGTTCAGTTGCCTGCACCCTCATTGTGATTCACAACCATCTGTAACTCAAGTTCCATAGGATTTCTTGTCCTTTTTTGGCATCCATAGGATCTACACAATGGTATTGCAAAGTTATTCATACACATTTAAATGCAAATGCACACAAAATTAAAATGAAAATGGTCATATATTATATCTATGTGGTCTTAGTCTTAGAGATGTTAAATTTAGTCTACCTATGAAAATCAATAAATATAAACACCATATTAATAAACTTAAGTCATAAACTGCATAATCATCTTGATTGAGACAGAAAGGATATGTGATAAAATTTAGCATTTATTTCTCATAAAAGTCATAGAGCTATTGGAGATGGATGGGGAAAAACTAAAAATTAAAGGCTATCTCTGCCAAACCTGTAGGCAATATTGTACTACATGGAGTCAAACTGAGAGAATTTCCTTTTAGATTAGAACACAATGAAAGTGGCCAATCTTGAAATGAAAAGTTCTGTTTATGTTCACACTTCATTATTTTTTATTCTTTTTCTTAGGTTGGCTAAATTAATTTTATTCATCTTTTTCATACAGTATATTTTTATCATATTTCACCTTTCTCTACTCATGCCCTGGTCCTCCCCACCTCCCTGTCCACTCAACTTATATTCTTTCTTTCTCCCCCACCTATCTCTCTCAAGAAAGTAAAACAAACAAGAATACAGTTAGACAAAAAGAAAAACAAAGAAAAAATTCTGTGTACACACACCCTCAATCCACACCCACCCACCCACAAGAAAAACCCATGAAGTTGTTTTATACTGTACAACTACACTTGGGAATAGTACCTGTGCTGGAGTAATTGATATTGCCAGTGATGTATTGGGGAAAGCTGATTTTCCCTTTACCATCAGTTATCAATTGCAAATGGAATCTTGGTTAGGAATGTCTCTTTACTACTCTTAGTGCTGTGACTTCATCTGACATAAACTTGTGCAGGTCCTTTGCATGCTACTACTGTTTCTGTGAGTTAATATGTACATTAGTCCTGCTGAGTCTAGATGTTGTTTCCTTGAAATAATCCACCACCTCTGATTCCGAATATGCTTATATTTCTTCTTCCACATTTATCTCTTAATCTTGAGGGGAGAGGTTTGATATAGACACCAGTTTAATACTGAGTGCTTCAAAGTCTCTCACTCTCTACATACTGTCCATTTGTGGGACTTTGTGCTAATTCCTACCTATTGCTATCAGAAATTTCTCTAATGAAAGTTGAACAAGGCACTGATCTATGAGTACTGCTATATATCATAAGGAATCATTTTATTGCCATGTTCCTTTTTCAAGATAACAGTAGGTTTCCCCTTGGGTCCATGACCAATAGTTACAGGTATGTGGCCACTTTAGACCTGTCAAATAGGGTTTAATTTCACAAAGTAGGTTTTAAATCAAATAGTTAAAATTGTTGATTACTTCCATAACAACTGTGCCACTATTGTACCAGTATGTATTTTAGGCTGTTGTAGATACTAGGGTTCATATTTGCATAATATTGATGATCACACTTCTTCTCTGGTAACATTCAGAATCATTTTCAGAAGAATTAATGGCAGTAGGGGTGAATCTTCTAGATGGCCTCAGCTCTAGTTCAGTTCTATGACATAAGTTAATATTGTCCTTAGCAAAGGACCTAGCCATCAGGTAGTGGAGATCAACCAATAGCCTTAGCAATACCCTATCACATATAACCTTTTACAGAAATGTTCACATATACATTATTGATAATGAACAAAATAGGCAAACAATATTGTAACATGAGGTCTTGCTAGTTGGAGGTTTCTGTCCCGTCCGGTTCCCCATAGCTGGCAAGCCCCAAAGAAAATCACACAGATCTCCATAAGTTATAAGCTGATTCGCCCATTAGCTCAGGTTTCTTTTCTTTTTTAAGACAAAGCAAATAAAATCTTTATTGGAAAATAAATCATCCTCAAGTTGGAATCAATCTCTTAGATATTTTCATGGGGAGAGTTCTTTGGTTCTGGGCTTGACAGTTTTTGTCTAGCTCAGGTTTCTTATTAGCTCTTATGACTTATATTAACCCATTATTCTGATCTATTTTAGCCATATGGCTCGGTATCTTTTTCAGCTGGCAGGTCACATCCTGCTTCCTCGGTGATCTGTGCAGACCTGCCCAGCTAAAAGGTATGGAGCCATGTGGCTAACATAGATAAGAATTATGGGTTAATATAAGCTACAAGAGC
>LOJH01054434.1:0-12028 GCA_001685095.1 Ellobius talpinus
GGGTGTGGCTCAGTGGTAGAGCCCCTGCCTAGAATCCCCAGTAAGGGGCTGGGGGTGTGGTTCAGTGGTAGAGCCCCTGCCTAGAATCCCCCAGTGAGGGGCTGGGGGTGTGGTTCAGTGGTAGAGCCCCTGCCTAGAATCCCCCAGTGAGGGGCTGGTGGTGTGCCTCAGTGGTAGAGCCCCTGCCTAGAATCGCCCAGCAAGGGGCTGGGGCTGGGGCTGGGAGGAAGACCATTTGTTTAGAATTTAGGAGGCCCTAGGTTGAATCCTTGATAGTAAAAAACAAAAAAATATACAGAACCAGACAGTATACATATATATGCCACACACAACAGTTTTCCATAAAGCATATAAGGAACCACTATGTACCATAACATATACACTATTACAGATATAGAACACAAATTCAGATACATGTGTGTATGTGTGTATGTAACATAAAGTGCATGTTTGTTCTGCTCATACAGTTTACATTCACAACACACACATAACACAACACATAGAGCAGGCACAAAATCAGCACCCCCTCCCGCCAGCATACCCCAATACCACATTTTCTTCCCCCCAAAGCACACAACATTTCTGTGTGTCCTCCCATACTATATGGTCCTGTACCAAACACAAACATTCACACACACACACACACACATCCCTTAAAAATGTAGGGTTGCTTTTGGTTTTGTTGTTGTCTTGAGACATGGCTTCACTATACAGCCCTGACTGACTTGCCTGTAATTCTCTATGCAGACTAGGGTGGCCTTGAACTCACAGAGATAGCTCTGCCCTCCGAAGTGTTGAGATTAAAGGCATGCACCACTCCTGGCTAACGTAGACTTGGGACACATCCTTGACTCTGAACCTGTATTTCTATGTGTTTCCAGAAAAGTTAATTGCACCCAGTATAGAGTTCCCAATCCCGCCTCTTGTGGAGAACGCTACCTCTGTGTCCCTGACCTGCAAAACAAGCCACCAGAAGGCCAGTGTCCAATGGTTTCTGAAGGGTCAGCCACTCAGGCCCAGTGATCGCCTGACGCTGTCATCTCAGAACAGCACCCTGATCATCCTTGGCCTCCAGAGGGATGACACGGGGCCCTATGAGTGTGAGGTGTGGAACTGGGGTAGCCGCGCTCGCAGTGCTCCCCTGAGGCTTGACATCAACTGTGAGTGGTGGGACCTGGGCCTTCTCTTCTTCCTTGCCTCCCCCCACCTCGCCCCCGCCCCTCCTTCTTTAAGGAGTCCCTTCTTCCTGGGTACACCTATAATCCCAGCACTTCAGAGGCTGAGACAAGAGTTTTGCAAGTTTGAGGTCAGCCAGGATCTGGAAAGATAAATGGATAAAAGCAACAACAAATGGTGAAAAAGAAATAGAAAAGAAAGGAGAAGAGAGAGAGAAAAGATTGCCTTACCCTTTAGCCTTTTATCCTGTCACATAGTTCTCAACTTGTGAGTCACGACCTCTTTGGCAAACCTCTGTCTCCAAAAATATTTACATTACGATTCACAACAGTAGCAAAATTACAGTTATGAAGTAGCAACAAAAATAATTTTATGCTTGGGAGTCACCACAACATGAGGACCTGTATTAAAGGGCCATAACATTAGGGCGCTTGAGAAGCACTAAACTTTAGACCCTTTTTCATGCCAGGCACGAATCTGGGTGCTGGAAAAAGTTGTGTCCCAGCCCTTAAGCAACTTGTAGTGTAGCAGACAGACCCTAACGAGATAAGCAAGGGCTAACATAATGGCTTAGGGTGTAAAAGTGCTTTCCACAAAGCCTAACGACCTGAGTTCAATCCTCAGGATTCACAGAGTGGAAGGAGAGAACCAACTCTTACAAGTTGTCCCCTGACCTCCATACATATGTCAAGCCATGTGCATACTCCCCATCACAAATAAAATAATGTAATAGAGACAAAAGGCATAGGACCATGGAATCGCTAGAACAGCTGCACCCACTGCACATGCCCAAGTACAGACACACTTGTTCTTACAATTACAAAGTTGGGTGTGGTGGCACACGCTTTTAATCCCAGTACGCAGAGGCAGGTGGATCTTTGTGAGTTTGAGGCCAGCCTGGTCTACAGAGTGAGTTCTAGTCCAGTGAGGGCTTACTTAGTGAGACACAGGCTCAAAAAAGAAAAAAAATATTTAAAACAAAAGAAAGAAACAGAGCCCAGAACTGCTAGTGTTTTCCAGGTGAAAGCTAGAATTCCTTTGGTTCAAACCAAGGAGGAAAGCTAAGCCACATGGAGTTGTGCATGGCTGCAGTCACAGTACTCATGGGGTAGAGGCTAGAGGAACAGGAGTTTAAGATCATCCTTGGCTACATAGTGAGTTTGAGACTAGCCTTGACTACTTGAGACTTCATCTGAAAACAAAAAACAAGAAACCAAAAGGCCCCAAATAACAACAAACCCCAAAAGCAAAACAGAAACAAGCAAAGCAAAAAAGGAAAGCAGGAGAGGACAAATCTGGTCATTTTGCCTGTGGCCCCGAACACTCACGGTGTCTGGCTTTGCAGATGGTCCTGACCGAGTGGACATCACCCCGGGGTCAGCATCTGGAGACGCCAGCACCATCCAGGGGATGCTCAACTCCAGCCTGATCCTGCATTGCCGGGCTGACTCCAATCCGGATGCCAGGTATCACTGGACCCACGAGCACTCCTCCGCAGTGCACACTGGGGAGCAGCTGAGCATAGAGGCACTGAGCTGGGAGCATGAGGGCATTTACAGCTGCACGGCTTCCAACCTTATCACTGGCCTGGCCCGGTCTGCTTCTGTACTGGTCAAGGTGGTGGGTGAGTTGCTCAATGCTCTGTTCTTGAATTCACATGTTTTTTCCCCATGTGGCTCTATCCACCCAGCCTTCCCCTAGCATGGCTGAAGTATGACAGTGGCTAGCTAGATTTCCAATGCAGAACTGCGGAATCCCACATCTCATGCTCAGATCGCCTGGATTTGTACTGTGTGCACTAGTAGCCTCTCTGAACTGTTTAAGCCTTTTTTTCTCACCTGTAGATGGGTTTGTGGTGTTACTTAAAAATCCTTTAAATCTTTATATGCATGTGTTGCGGTGTGGGTATGTGCTCATGAATGCACATACCCTAAGAGGCCAGAAGGGGGCATCAGATCCCGGAAGCTGGAGTGATGGGCAGTTGTGAGATGCCTGACAATGATATTGGGGAACTGAGGTTGGGGTGTCTTCAAAAACAGTATGTTCTCTGGATCACTGAGCCATCCCCCCAGTCTCATGATACTACCTTTTGTTTGACAGGTTCTCTCTGTGTAGCCCAGGCTGACCCTAGACTTATTTTTGAGGTAGAGTTTTACTATGTAGCCCTGGCTGGCCTGGAATGTAGACCCAGCTGCCTCTGCCTCCCAAGGCCTGGCTGGGATTAAAGGTGTGCACCACCACACCTGACATATGGTCCCCAAGTTCTGATTGTCCTACGTCAGCCTCCTCAGTGCTAGGAAAACAGGGGTGCATCACCACCCCTGTCTATGATGGCTGCATTCTTGAACTGTTTAGAGAGACAACGAATCTTGAATATAGCCTGTGTGTGTGTGGGGGTGAGTGAGTTGATGGAGTCAGCAGTTAATATGTTGATAGTATTAATATATTATGCTAATAACTAGATATGCCTGGTAGAGAAACCCTGCATTTTCGCTTGAGTTCTTTTCTTATTTTATTTGTGTGTGTTTAAGTTCATGAGTGCACATCTTCGAATGTTCTAGAAGTTTCATGCGTGATCCTGCTTGATCTCAAAGGTGTATAGCGTTAGTAAATTAGGTACTAGTCTCATTGCTGCACTAGACTCCTGGGTGAAAGCACCTCAGTGACCTGGAGAGATGGCTCAGAAGTCAAGAGTGCTGACTGCTCTGGCTGGGGACCTGAGCTTGCTTTCAGCACCCACATCAGATGGCTCACAGCTGCCTGCCCCTCCAGCTCCATGAGACCCAAGGCTTCAGGCCCCTGAGGACACCTGTACTCACATGAACACATACACATTCGCACAGAGACACATGCACAGTTCTTAAAATAATAAAAATAAATCTTTAAAAAAGAGTTTCTAGAGGCTTAGTGCAGGCATACAGTACCAGTTACTTGGGAGGCAAAGGCCTCCAAGTTTAAAGACATTTCTGGGCTAGGGTGTGTCCTGTGTGGAACCCATCAGTGAGGGGCTAGGGGTGTTAATCAATAGCAGTGAGTTTGAAACAGGTCTACACACACACACACAGACACACACACACACACACTTATGGAGAGTCAGTCAGACAGACAGAGGTCCCAGGAAGTTCCATAAATGGGACCACTTTCTCAAACCCTGGGCCCTTATCCTTCTGAGAAAGGCTGAGATAGAAATGGATGGACAATGGGAGAATGGGGAGGGAATTGGGAGGAGGGGAGGAGGTGGAAAATTTTTTAATAACAATAAAAAAGTGTCTGAAATAAAAAAATGTAAAAAAAAAAGAAATGGATGGACAAATATCAGGCCCTTTACGAGACATCTGCTCCGTGTGAGGCATAACCAGCTATGGTCTCCTCTCATCCTTGAGACAACTTGTGTAGTGGGTACCACTTTCCTCATTGCCAATAAGAGAATACCGTTTTGCACAGGGTCACACTGCCCCAGAGAGTCAAGGGGTTTCACCTGAGGGGGAGCCAGGTTTCTGTTGCCAAAATCTTTTTCCCTGGTCCATGCCCTGATCATCTACATAACCAGTTCCACCAACACACACTCATTTACTGATCTCTTCCTAGGACTCCAGGGCCTTTACTCTACATAACATATTTAACAGAGATTAAACTAACATGTTCAATCTTTCCAGCAACCCTACAGAAGAGGCCCTCTTTCCCCTGTATATAGGAGACACAGCTGATGCACAGAGAGGTTGAGTAGTGTGCCCAAAACAACTGGGAGATTCGAACCCAAACCATCGTACTCTAGGGAGGATGTCATTTACACTACCAATTGCTGGGTTCCAGGGGCTGGAAAATAACATACTCAAATTTAGTGAAGATAAATCCAGGAACTCCGGAATGGAGCTGGGGACAAGGAGAAGAGCATGCTAAGCTTAGTCTCTCTCTGCGGAGGTCCCCAGTCCTCCTCTCTATCTCCTGGAGCCATTGCTGGCATCGTCATCGGGATCCTGGTTGCCATTGCTTCGGTGATAGGATTGGCCTATTTCCTCTACAGCCGAAAGGACAGATGGTAATAAGCAAGGGACGTGGGGGCCAGCCGCGGGAAAGAGAGGCATGGCTGCTGTCGTGGTCTTGAACCCTGTCCAAGCATCCTGAGAATTCCGGGTTTTTGGGGTCACTGCCCAAGAACAGATGGGATGGGATGGGGGGATGGGTGTGGGGATATAGACAGCACCCGTGGAAACAGGCAAGAACCCACACTGGGAGATCATGAGAGATTTGACCTTTCAGGACCCGCAAGAGACCAGCCAATGATACTACCCTCAAGACCACAACACACACCTCTGTGAAGCAGAGGCCCCCAGAGTCCAGATGCAATGACTCCATGGCAATGATGTTGGAAGCCTGGGACTCTTCTGGCTTAGCCCCAGGTGACTGTTGGGTCCCAGGAACACTGTGCCCTACCTGTGATGCGCTGTTTCCATCCTAACCTTATCCTCCTTTGTTTTAAATGTTCTCCCTTTCTCTTCCTCCCCTCCTTGTTCTTGTCTCTCTTATTATACTGGGGGTGGAACCCGTAACCTGTATATTCTAAATAAGGGCTCTGTCACTCAATTCCTTATCCCGCTTAGTACATTTGTAGTAAATTCCAGGTGAGTTCTGAGCCCATGATTATTTTCTATGTTTTAGGGTTTTATTTATTTATTTTTTTGTTATTTTGTGTGTGTGTGTGTGTGTGTGTGTGTGTGTGTGTGTGTATTTTTGAGACAGGGCCTCACAATGTAGCCCTGGCTGTCCTGAAACTTACTCTGTAAACCAGGTTGGCCTTGAATTCACAGAGATCCGCCTGTGCTGACACTAAAATGGGTGCCACCATGCCAGGTATACTTTTTCCTTTTTAAAATTTTCTTTACTTTGAAACAAGGTCTTTCAAGTTGCCCATGTAGCCTTAAAGTCTTTTGGGGCCCAGAAAGACCCTAAACTGTGATCCTCATGCCTCAGTCTTAAGAGTAGCTAGGATTAAAGGCCAGAACCTACACACCCGGGTCCCTGCTCCATTTTACAGACAGGAAACAGGATGACAGAGGGTAAAGAGTGAGGTCTTGGCAAGCCACACTCAGCTCATGAACACAGCCAAGATGACTTCCTCTCTTCAGATCACTCAATGGGCTCATTAGTCTCATCTGAGATATGATGGGGAAGGGGGGAGGTTCCAAAAAAACCAGCACCTTCTCCTCTGTGTTGGCCTCACTTTCACTCCGGTCTGTGGTCGCTTTCTCTAGGCAAGCCAAAGACTGTGTACGACAATGAGCTGAAGCCCTAGTGGAAGGCCATTGGCAAAGAGGTGGGTGAGTTTCCCTCGAATACTATCACTGCTCCCGTACTTTGTGACTGGCCCCACTGGGGTGTCTACCTTTTAGGATGAGAGGCTGCCATAGCCAGTGACTCTCTCCTCTCCTCTATTTCTCTCTCTCCCTTCCCCCTCTGTCTGTCTGCCTGCCTGTCTGTCTGTCTGTCTGTCTGTCTGTCTGTCTGTCTGTCTATCTATCTATCNTATCTATCTATCTATCTATCTATCTATCTATCTATCTATCTATCATCTTTATGTCTTGCTAGGGGTTGAACTCAGGCTTCAGCATGCTAAACTAGCTTCACCACTGAGCCATGCCCCCAGCCCTCACTGGGGGATTCTAGAAAGTTCTTTACTGCTGAGTCACACCCCCAGCTTCTGACTTCTTCACAACTCATTTCCCCCAGATGCTGTCATCTGTCTCTCTGGAGCAGGACTATGAGGTAGGTTGGACATGAGGCATCCAGTTATAGAAACCGTGGGGGAAATGTGACCAGAGGATTTTATGCTGATCAAGGCTGAGAGGTGACTCACTGCATTACAATCCCAGGGACGGGGAGATCATGGCCCAAGGCCTCACAGGGCTCTGTGTCTGAGTCGCCCCTTCCAGGTGGCCTTGGGGCTGGCCAGGCACATGATGGGTGGGGGGAAGTAGCAAGAGAGAGCGGTGGAAGACTGGGGAGAGAGATGGAGATGGTGGAGGGAGAGAGAAAACACCTTACGGAGAAGCAGTGAGTTGGGGTTCCAGCTCTTCTTCCACTGCAGTTGTCTGTAGGACCCTGAGCTGGGTGTATCCCATCCTCTCCACCCCCCTTTCTTTTCACATAGGGTCTCTCTATTATGTAACTATAGTTGCCCTGGAACTTACTATGTAGACCAGGCTAGCCTTGAGCTCACAGAGATCTTCCTGCCTCTGCCTCTTGAGTATTGGGATTGAAGGTGTGCGCCACCACACCCAGCCTCTCTGGGTCTTTGGGGAGTATAGGTTGCTGTCTTTCAGTTCATCTGTGACTATGGGTCCCACCTGACTTCTTTGCTTACTTGCAGAAGAAGCTACCTTCCGTAGCTCCTGAAGGTCCCAGGAAGCCACCGCCCCCAATTCCAATTCCGAAGCAGCCATTGGTCCCCCCAGTATCAACAAGAAACCCAGATTCAAATTATGAGGTAATTTGATGCCGTGTATTCTGATGTCACTTTGTCTCTGGGCTGGTAGAAACCTTTGCTCCCTGCTGAGGACTCTGTAGGATAAACGTCCAACAGAGCTTTTCTTTGAGAACCATCTCCATTCTAGGGACTGAGAAGATAGCTCAGCTGGTAAAGTGCTTGTCATGTAAGAGTGAGGACCCGAGTTCAAGCCCCAGCCCCTGCAGAAGAGCTGAGCATGATGGGACATTCTCATAATCCCAATGCCAGGGAGTCAGGGACAGGTGGGAACCCTGAGGCCTGGTGGCCAGCCAGCCTTGCCTAATCACATGCTCCAGGCCAGGGTGTCTCTGTCTCAGAAACAAAGCAAAACTAACCACTACCAACAATAAAACCAAAGCAAAACAAAATACCAAAGGTGGAAAATTCCTGAGGAACAAACCTGAAGTGGACTCTAGCTTCCACACGCATACACCCACACATGCACACACATGTGCATACACCTATGTGGGCACAAATGTGCATGCGTGTGCACGTCCACACACACAATCTTTTCAATTCCATTTTATTTCCTTTGTTAGCACTCTTGGTTCATTTCCAAATCTTATGGTTCACCCCATTTACTCCACTGTTCTGTTTCCATTGAATTCCTTTCTCCCTCTCTTCATTCTATGGGCTCTCTGTGTGTAGTTCATGATGACCTTGAACTCACGAACCTTCTGCTTCAGCCTATGCAGTGCTAGATAGCCCGTGTGTGCCACCACACCTAGCCTCCATTTCTGTCTTCCCATTTCACTTTACCCCTGATATTTGTTTCCATGCCACTTTGCGTGTGTGTACATTCGTGCAGGCGTGCTTCCGCCCAGTTGCTCCCTGCCACCTCTCCTCCCATGCATGCGTGCTTCCGCCCAGTTGCTCCTTGCCACCTCTCCTCCCATGCATGCGTGTTTTCGCCTAGTTGCTCCCTGCCACATCTCCTCCCGTGCAGGCGTGTTTTTGCCTAGTTGCTCCCTGCCACATCTCCTCCCGTGCAGGTGTGTTTCTGCCCAGTTGCTCCCTACCACATCTCCTCCCATGCAGGTGTGTTTCTGCCCAGTTGCTCCCTGCCACATCTCCCCTTCCATTCTTTTCTTTCTCTTCTCATTCACCCCACTTTCCCGTTTCTTTGACGTTGCTTCATTGATGCAAGTCTCACTCTTTATGGGCCAGGCTGTCATGCTTCTGCTTCTCTCTAGACATCCCAGGCCTAGAACTTAGGGCACTTCTCTTGCCTTGCCCTTCTCAGCACTGGGACTACAGACGGGCATCACCATGCTCAAGCAAGCTTCAGTGTGTCTAAGTTCAAGCTCCGCAGAGAGCATCAGACTGGCTTATGCTATCTCTCATCTGCCTTGTGTTCAGTTTGGTGAGCTCTCCAGTCAGCCCTTGACTTTCACAAATGGAACTCTATTTTTTCTTTTTCTTTTCTTTTCTTTTTGAGACAGGGTTTCTCTGTGTAGCCTCGACTGTCCTAGAACTCACAATATAAAACCAGGCTGGCCTCAAACTCACAAAAATCTGCCTGCCTCTGCCTCCAGAGTGCTGGGATTTAAGGCATGTATTACCACATCCGGCCACGAATGGAATTCTTAAGTCACTCCCCATCAGGGGCTAAGTAGAGGAGCCACAGACATTCCCTTTATCTTTAGAGAAAAAGCTCTTTCTGGGAACCTCCCCTTGGAGGCTTCCTCCCATCCATCATAGTATTATTGCTGTGGGGAGGGCTGTGAACGTGACGGGCTGGGCTTCTCAGGCTCTCCAGCACGTGGAGGAGAGAGTCCTTCCATCCGATCCAGTATCTGCTACATTCTGGAGGGGGGAGAAGAGCAACCTAGGTCAAGGGAGTTGGGGGGAGGTGTCAAGTTGAAGGGCATCCAGGGCCTCCTGGGGTGATTTCTCTATCAGTCACCTCACAGTGAAGTCACCTTGACTGAGCAGCTCAAGATAGCACACTTTCATCACCTCCCTATGGGCCAGTGGGCCAGCATCATCCACCTTGGCCTCCTGCAAGGCTGGAATGGAGGTGCTGGAGACCACTGAGGGTTCAAGTGGAGCTCCACTTAGGGAGGATCTATTTTCAAACTAGTGCAGCCCTTGTTCCTTACTGATTGTCAAGTAACCTTCAGCCTTTTTCTATGTGTTCCTCTCTGTGAGCAGCTTACAGCACTGGTTCGTGTTTCTTTCAAAGTCAAGTAGAAGTCATGATCTCACAGGACAGATTGCAATAGCCATGCAATGACCCACATCCTGGGTCTTTGTCCTGTTTGTTTTATCAGTTTTCCTTTGTCAGGCCTGGGAATCATATAAAGGCACCAAGGCCCAGAGGTAGGGAACTTTGGGCTGCCTCAGAGTCTGTCTAGCACAGCGGGCAGGTCCACAGGCCATTCCTGGAAGCACTATCATGACTATAGTGTAACGAAACAGGAGTTTCTGAGGGCGGGGGAACAGCCCAGGATGTGTGGGCCTCAGACTGTAAGTCAAGTAGACCAGAGTGTACACTTAACAGAAGTCACCTTCTCCTTTGTCTAACAGAAGCTGATGAACCCAAACCTCAGCCTTTACCGCAAGATTAACCCATCAACCTAATGGACACCACGCTCCTTTTTCCAGAAGGTTTAGACAAACCATCCTGGGTCACATGCTCCACACCCTTGAATGTGCACGTTAGAATCCAGCCACTGCCTGCCATCTTTGCAGACCTCATGATTACCTGACTGGGTCAGGCTCTGGACACTGGGGTTCACCAAATCTTAGCCTTTGGATCACACTTCATTTAAAGCAACAGAGCTGGGCTGGGGAGATGGCTCAGTGGTTAATAGCACTTGTGGCTCTTCCAGACGAAGAGTTCAGTTCCCAGAACTCATGTGGAGAGACTTAAAACCTACTGTAACTCCAGCTTCAAGGGATCCAATACTCTCTTCTGGCCTCTGCGGGCACCTGGATACATATACATAAAAATTAATAAAATAAAATATATCCTTTTTCTTGAGACAGTATCTCACTATGTAGCCCTGGCTGGTCTGGAACTCCCTATGGAAACCAGGATAACCCTCAACTCACAGAACTCCTCATACCTCTGCTGGGACTAAGGCACATGCCACCACACCTACCTCTAAAGAAGTCTTTAAAAACAAAAACAAAAATGGCCAAGCACCTGGCTGACAGGCACGAGTCTGGGCTCAGTCCCCGGTAGCACACATTCAGCAAGTGATGAAGGTGCCGGAGAGACATCTCGCTGCCTAAGACGCATACTGCTCTTCCAGAGGACCCCAGTTCAGTTCCCATACACATGTCAGTGGCTCCCAACTTCCTGTAACTCCAGCTCCAGAGGATCCAACTTCTGGCCTCAGAAAGGCCCCGCATACATGTGTGTACACACGTAGATAAAACAATTTAAGAAAACCAGTGGCAACAGGTAATTTTTTTCTTTAGAGTATATCTTAGTTAGACTTCTATTGCTGCAGCAACAACAGAATAGCGTGGGGGAGGAAAGGGCTTGTTTCAGCTTGCAATATGGAGTCCATCATCCAGGGATGTCAGGACAGGAACTCAAGGCAGGAACCTGGGGGCAGGAGCTGCTGCAGAGGCCATGAGGAAGGCTTCTCACTAACTTGCTTCTCATGGCTGGTTTCTTATGGCTTGTTCATCCTGTTTTCTTATAATTCCTGGGTTTGGTGGTGGCACACGCCTTTAACCCCAGCACTCAGGAGGCAGAGGTAGGCAGATCTCTGAGTTCAAGGCCAGCCTTGTCTACAGAGCGAGTTCCTGGGCATCCAGGGCTACACAAAGAAACCCTGTCTTGAAAAACCAACCAACCAAACAAACAAACAAACAAATAAACAAACAAATCACCCAGGTCAACTAGCCCAGGGGTGGAGCCACTTACAGTGAGCTGTGTCCACCCACCTCAATCATGAATCAAGAAAATGTAGCAGAGGCTTGCCCATAGGCCAATCTGATGGGGGCATTTTCCTAATTGAGGTTTCTTCTTCCCAGATGACTCTAGCTTGTGTCCAGTTGACATCAAACTAGTCAGCACATTTTAGTATTGGGGATCAAACCAGCACCTCATGCATTCTGATGAATACCCTACTAACCATGCTACTTTCTCATTATGCCAGAAACTCACACGCAATCACATGCACCCCATTCTCTGTGCCAAATCCTGTTCATTGGATGAAAGTCCCAGGTCCCAGAAATGGTGTGTAGTTTTCACTCTCAAATCCCTTCCATGGTGACATGTTCCCTCTGCTCACTCTGTGTAGTGATAGGAGAGTGGGCCTGCTTTCATCCCGGCCGGCTCCCGCACAGCTAGCTTATACCCGGAAATAACAACACACAAATTGTATT
>LOJH01054435.1:0-12028 GCA_001685095.1 Ellobius talpinus
CAGCCCAGCCCACACTCAGGATCACCGCTCAACTTTCCGGAGCATTCTGGACTTTGAGCTGAGCAGCAGGCAGAGGGACTTAGCCTCATTGTGGGTTTTTTTTTTTAAATGTCATCATCATAACGTTATTTATTTAAATGTAGTTATTTTGGTATTTAATTTTTTTTAAGAGAAGGGGGGAAACCCTGTATTTTCCTGGTAGAATGAAATGGCTCAGAATGGTATATTTAGGCAATTTAAAACATTATTTACATAAAGACCAAATATGATAAGTCTGTTCTAAGTATTGCTTCACCCACAGTACGGAGCTGTCACAATGTTACTGCAGATGATGTGTGTTGACATTCTGGAGTTACTGCACACAAGCTGGATTTATATAACTCAGCCACTTAAAACAATAAAAGATGAGACGTCATGTGAGTGAGAACACGTGTGTGCCACAGCAGTCTGCCTTTGGACTGCAGCCTGGGGGACTGGAGCCCCTCCAAGCCGCAGTTGGCCTCCTCCATCTTGCAGGTAACCTTGAAATGTGTATTTCTTAAAGGTTTGCCGTTTGCAAAGCACTTTGGGTTCTGTTGTGCCCAGCATGTGGGTCCCAGCTCTGGGCCTCAGTTAATGTGGTGCGCTAGCAGGAGGCCACCCTAGTGAGGTGAGTTCAGGCACCACCAGCTGAACATACTGTGTGTCTGGAGACGTCTGTGTGTAGCATGCTTGACTAGGATTGGGTAGGCGTTCCCTGCGTGAGTCAAGTCTGCAGACTCGTTACCTCTGAGCTCCAGACAGACCTTAGGGGTCTGCAGGGGTTTCTTTTGGGGGATCATAGAAAAATTTTGAAGATAGAGGATTTTTTTTCTTGAAGGCCACATTCTCAGTCTCAAGTGAGTGAAGTGTCCTGTGCAGCCACAGGCGCACACTCATCTCTTCTCCTTGTTGCTGCTTTGGTACATAGGAATGTAAAGCTGAAAGGAGCAGGCAGAAGCTAAGCAGTAGACTAACAGGACTGCTTTAGTTTATGTTCATCTGCGTCCCCAGAAGCCGCTCCACACACCGTGGCTGGGCTCTTGTGCTGTCTGATGTGGGGTGGGGACCATGACCCTGACACCACAAGTAGCTTGCAGCAGTTCCCAGGTCCACTGTGGCACCTCAGTGTTGAATGCTTAAGGAGTCTCTCTTCGACCTTTACCAAACTTCTGAGCTCCCTCAGGGACTAGATAACTTGAGTAGCTTTGGCTTGAAACACACAGAACACAAAGGGAAACTTTCCTGTGTCCTGGGCACAGTGCATTCCAGAATGTGTGTGGCATACTTTGTATATTCTCCACACCACAGAATGTGTTAACAGACAGCAGCTGGTCTCCATAAATACCCCACCTCACCTCCTTGTCCTCTGCGGGGGGGTGGCTGGTCACAGAGTAGCTGAAGTAGTTCAGAAGGGGCTGGGGAGTATCAGGACTTGGGTTTTCTACGCTGTGTGACACAAGGAGAGAAGTGACAATCGTGAAGTCCGAGCATCTGCTGTTCTAGAGTAAGCAGAGTGGTGATCTGTGTGCAAAGATTTGGAATTTTTAAAAAAGTACCAAGTTCCTGAAATTCAATAAAATATTTTTATTAATTTTAACTGAATACAGAGTATCATTGTCTTTTGATAAGCAGCTATGTCTGTCTTATGTCTGTGCTGGGAGACTTTCCCAGGAACACAGGTGGGTTCAGCACAGGCTTCTTCGGGGGTACGAGCACAGGGCACGATAGTGACAGCTGTACAGGCAGCTGTGTGCCATCCAGGGTTCCAACTATTTTATTCAATTATTTTAGAGTTTAAGTTGTCCATGTGCACCCCAACCCCAATGCTTGCCCTCTGACCTAAGGATCAAGATCACTGAAAACAAGAGATAGCAAAACAAAATGTTTGCCAAAAAGGTATACAGGTGTTGAAGTTCCCAGGTGATGACAGCGGCCTCCCAGCTGCTTTCCCAGGGCGGAATATATGGAAAGTATATGTTGTGGATGTGTGGTCAAAGCCAGGAGAACTTACAGGTGACGCAGTGGCAGCCCAAACGTGGGGAGCATCCTGAGAAAGTGCTCCCATGCAGGTGACAGTAGACGCCCACAGTGCTCTGGCAAGCAGGAAGTGGCATTAGGAGCCTTGACTATTTAGAAGGACCTTGGCAAGGAATTGGGAGGGTTGATCAGTACTTGCATGTACAAGTCTGGATTTGATCCCCAGAACTTCATACGTAGATGTGATAATCCTGTAATCCTATCCCTCAGAAGGTAGAGGCAGGAGAATGAGAAACTCCAGGTCATCCTTGACTACACAGCAGGTTTGAAGCCAGTCTGGGCTACATGAGATCTGCTCAAGGGGGAGCGGGGAATGGGATGCTATCTGGAGGCCAAAACCTGAACCCTTTAACAAACAGCAGAAACAGGGTGCCTGGGAGACAGAATCTGGGGATACGAGCAGAGGGAGTTAGAAATCCCTGTACTACTGCACCTCACATCCATCTGCAGCCATCATGGCAAAGCTGACCAGAAGGGTCTGTGAATTGTCCAAGCAGTGCATGCAGGGTGGACCTGAGCAGCCCAGAGCAGGCTGGGAGAATGCTTCCCACACACAAAGATGGGTATATGTGGATATGAAGTCAGCCCAGCAGTGGTTGCTAAGGTAAAACACCATATTCCAAAGAGTAAGCAAGTGGCCAAAGAAAGCTCAACCCAAAGAGGACAGCTATCAACTCCAATATGATCTAAATGTAAATAAAAACAGATGACCATTAGAGAAGAATTAGCCATGCTTCCTAAAATAGAGCAAATGCTCTTGAAATAAATCAAAAAGTATAGAGCTTGGGCATCATAAATGATTCAGTAGATAGAACATTTGGAAATGAAAATAAACTTCAGGGACATATGCCCCTGAGTTCCCAGCAAAAGATGGACTTGGCTTTCAATAAAACAAGCCAGGTGGTGGTGCACACCTTTAGTTCCAGCACTCAGGAGACAGAACCAGGCAGATCTCTGTGAGTTCAAAGCCAGCCTTGTCTACAGAGCAAGGTTCAGGACAGCCAGGGTGGTTAACCAGAGAAACCGTCTCGAAAAACCAAAACGAAAAGGAACAGGATGTGCGAATGCCCATGAGTAGAGACTACTGAATTTAGATCCCATGTAAGACTACAGTTAAGATAATCTTTAAGTCATGGTTGGGACTTTACAATCATTGTGAGTCAAAGGAGGAGACTACTGTCATCTTAGGTCCATGGATGGACACTAAGCACAACTAGGTAATTTAAAAGGCTAAAGAACACTATTGATCAGAAACTGAACAAGCAGAACAAAATGCTCTTAGAAAATAAAGAACTAGCTAACCAGTGGAGCTGCTTACTAGTACTAAGGAAGTCCTTGTGTTTTCATTTAACTGATAACAAGGTGAGAATTTTAAACCTCCAGGAATCAAGAAAAAGTTAAAAAAAATTAGAGATTTAAGCAAGTAACTTGCATTTTAAAAATGTGATCCTTTTAATTTGCCTGTATTAAAATCATTCAAAACAAAACTTAATTGCTACTGCTTAATTAGAACATTTACATTGATAAAGTTATGAAAGAAGCAGAGATTTGATGTGGCAAAACTCGTACTAGCAAAGTTAGCTTCACAGCCTAAGTGTAACTCAGTTTCCTTCTATGCTACCTGATCCCACCACAGTGTGAGTTCAAACAGTGACTTTAACAGAATCTGTAATATTCACAACGGGCCATCTGCAGTGTTTCTAACATACCAGTAAGGCAGCAAATGTGAGCCTCCCTTCAGAGCAAAAGAGAACCAGCTGGATTTACTCTAAGCTTTAGATGTGGAAACCAGCAGGTAACGGCTTTATTTCCAGTACTATGAATTAGCACAAGATATAAAGAAACATACTTGAATGAATGAGCAAATTAAACTCTTTAATCAAGAACTAGAAACTAACTTTGGAACTGATAAACCCACCTGAAGTTAAAAATATATGCCACAAGTCAGATATTCCTGTAATCCTAGGATTTAGGAAACTGGCAGGATTCCAAGTTCAAGGCTAGCCTGGATTGTACAGTGAGTTTTGATGGAACCCAGGCCACAGCAAAACTTTGAATTAATAGAAAAAAAGACAGTCTGTGCTTGGACAGAATGGGTGGGCAATGACTGAACCACACTAGTGACATCATTGAGACAGTGACCAATAGAAAGTACCATCCCGGCACTTGGGAGGCAGAGGCAGGTGGACCTCTGAGTTTGAGGCCAGCCTGGTCTACAGAGTGAGTACCAGGACAGCCAGGGCTACACACAGAAACCCTGTCTCGAAAAACCAAATTAAAAAAAAATTCATACAGATGAAAATAATTTAAGAATGTGTTAAGGTCAGCAGTCAGTTTTCTGTAGTACATTAGGGAATGGGGTTATAAATGGCAAGTTTTTTATTTATTTATTTCCAAGACAGGGTATTTTCTGTGTAGCTTTTGCAGCCTGTCCTGGAACTTGCTTTGTAGACCAGGCTGGCTTGTACTCAAGAGATCTGGGATTTAAGACCTGCGTCACCCCCACCCCCCGCTGTTTTTTTTATTTTTTTGAGACAGGGTCTCATAGTCAAGGCTGCCTTGAACTTCTGATTCTTTTACTTCCCCAAGACCACAGGTGTGTAATATGCCTGTAATCCAGGGTACCACCAAACCATTTATACATCAGTGGGACTAGATACTCAGTGACCTGCATGATGTGTGCTAACCAAACAACCAACTGAGCTACATCTTTATCTCCAAGCGAGAACTGTTAAGACTAGGGAAGTAAGCCCAGTGGTAGTGCATTTCTATGATCTCAGTAATTTGAAAGCTGAGGCAGGACTGCTGAAAGTCCAAGGCCAGTTTGATCTGGAGAACAATAAAACTGGGACAAGGGTGGAAGAAAGTGGGTATGGTGGTGTCTGCCTGCAGTTGGAGGCAGGAGAGTCGGGAATTCAAGGTCCTCCTCTGTTGTGCAACCCTCTGGGCTAAGAGAGACAAACAATAAACCAGAGCCGTAAAAAACGAGCTGTACAGTTAAGACAAGACCCAGATGGATTTAACACAGCAGAGTGTAACACAGATTTAGTGCAAAGTCTTACAAAATTGGCCCTGGTGGCAGTAGCACTTCTAAGAGAAAAGCAGTTAGGGCTTGGCTCATGTGTGGTCATTTGCCTGACATGCAAAAGACCAGGAACACGCAAGAAAAATTCACAGATGGCTATCATCCATGTTCAGACAATCCAACCTTTCTACACGTGAAGGTCTTGTTCTTCAAAGACTTGAAATGGGCAGGGTTGAGGGCAGAGCTTGTGTTCCCAGGAGAGGTACGGGGGATATTGGTTGAGGCTGGAAACATAACAAGACTATTTCAATAAATAAATTTGAAAAAAAAATGTGCCCGGCCTGGTCCTAGTGTTGAGGTTTAGAAACAAGTGAAGGAGCATCAAAGTGGAGAACTCTCTGGAGCCCTCTGTGGTATACACACCTCTAATCCTATTAATCCCAACACTACAGAGGCTGAGGCACACGGTTCTGAGATGGATGCCGGCCTCGTCTACACAGCAAGTTCCAGGACAACCTGTCTCAAACAATAAGAATTGAAAACCTTCAGACCCAACAATTATAGCTCCTTTATTACGAAAGACATGGCCAAGCTTGCAAATCTTTGTGCACAATTATTTCCATTTTAGCACTGGTTGTGCTAGCAAAAAGTGCAAGTATTTTGGGGCAATCACAGTATTTCTAATATTGAACTTTTCTTTTTCAAAGTAGTACTTGCAATGTGGAGGCTCCAGGAATTCAAGGCCACCTTCAGGTACGTAAGAGTTTACCCCACCCTGGGCTACACAAGACCCTGTTCTCAAAAAACCAACTAACTAGAGAAACGTTTCTAGAAAACTTAAAAATTAGCACCTAAAGCTAGGCATGGTGGCCAGCCTGGTCTACAAAGTGAGTTCCAGGTCAGCTAGGACTGTTACATAGAGAAACCCTGTCTTAAAAACAGAACAAAAATCAGCACCTAATGCTGTTTGAAATTAAAATGTCTTCATCAAGGGCTTGGGGCTTTTCTGGTGGTAGAAGTGAGACAGGTCTACAACACTGTATTTCTCTGTATGTCCCTCTCTCGTTCTTAATAACTACATATAGCCAGGCATGGTGGTGCATCCCTTTAATCCCAGCACTTGGAAGAAGCTCGTGGATCTCTTGAGTTTGAAGCTAGCCTGTTCTAAATAGTGAGTTCCAGGACAGCCAGAGGCTGCTACACAGAGAAACCCTGTTTTGAAAAAAACGAAACAACAAAAAAGAACTACATAAATTATTTTTGAAATTGTAAGTACTTTCCAAAATGTGAAAGTCAACCAAACGCCTCGATTGGCCAACTGAGGAGAGGTCATGACTATGACCACCCGGCTATAGACAGACCATGCTTGCACCCAGAGGCATGGTCTGCCTGAAGAAAGGAAACATTAAACAAAGACTTTGGTCCCACAGAGATGTTGGCCAAAAGGGCAGGAGGAACGGCCAGGGGTCCATTCAACCATGTGAGCCTGTGGTTTCTGAGAAAGGCGAATGTTGGTGCAGGTCCTGGCAGCTCTCACGGGGTGGTGGGGTGGTGGTGTAACATTTAGCTTGCTGAGAAGAGTAGGCAAGGCTGAAACTGCAGTTTCTCATACCCATGTCCAGGAGGACCTCATATGCTAAGACCACACCTCGGAAAAACGGCCAATCAGAAGCTTCTGGAATCCCTGTAAGTCCCAGCATTGATATCCCCGCTTGGGTCAAGGCCCACCTACTACCACTGGGTGTCTGAAACCACTGCTGATGCCTGTAAACCTACCAATTCTATTATTACCCAGAGACAAGAACAAATCTGAGGAGCAGGCAGTGCTAAGAGTTTTCTCCTAACCCTTGCGCTGCCACTCACAGGGAGCCCACATGTGCTCACTGTCCCTTGCAAGGTGTGCCAAGGATGGTATGGGCTGGGAAGTTGACTAGGGAGGCCACTAACAAGGGGGCTTTGCCCAATGTCATACAGCCTGAGCCTGAATAGATGCCAGGCCCTCTTGTGACACCCCATGCCTGTCACCTGCTTGCCTCCCCAGTTCTGAAGCACCAATTCACACTGTGGGAAGACCCACGCTTCAGGACCACTGCAAGTTGGAGACATTGAAGTATCATCACACTGCCTGCCCCCCAAAACTGCAAAAATATTACATAAACCAGTCTGACACCAGCCAAAGTATATAGATAGATGAGTGGTGCCTCACAGAACCTTCCCAAAGGGCAGCATGCTGATACCTCTGAAAACAGGAAGCCACTGCTCGGGCAGTGACACCAAAAATTTTTTTTTATGAAGTGTTCCATCTGTACCCGCTCTCTAGATGGTCCTAAACCATACAAACTCAGTTTCTCTTTTCAGTGGCTGTGCTGGTGAGGTACCCATGTAACAGGGTACTCTACTCTCAGCTCAACGGCCTATAGGTCTGTCTTGCAGCAGGTGCAGGACCCTAATCCCATTATATACTCAGGATGAGAACATCTGGCTTCATTACACATGGCGCTGCTCTTTACAGATAGAGTA
This sequence comes from Ellobius talpinus, assembly GCA_001685095.1. Taxonomy (NCBI): domain Eukaryota; kingdom Metazoa; phylum Chordata; class Mammalia; order Rodentia; family Cricetidae; genus Ellobius; species Ellobius talpinus. The sequence goes on from LOJH01054435.1 coordinate 7,604, forward strand.
CAACAAAATTAGTCACTTTTATTTCAAAGAAACAGTACAAACAAGTGTGCAAAATTAAGTTTCATGATTAAATACACATAAAGTAACATGCATACTTGACATCAAATCCACAGTTAGCCGATTACAGGAGTATGAAGGAACTGGCAGAACTGAGAACCTGCTGCTGGGCACAATTTAAATGTTTGCAACCTGAAATCAAAACCGCAAAACTGAGCTTCTTAGAAGATACGTAAAAAACTAAACATACACCTCAAGTGGCACAGAAACACGGAGCCTGTAGCCTGTGTCAGTACCAGGATGTGCCTGCCATCCCCAATGCTAGTGTGTGTTCCTGTGGGTGTTGGGAGAGATGAGACAGGTTAGACGCTGCCACAGGCAAAGCCAATTCCCTTCACACAACTGGTAGCTACAGGCACATGGACATTGCACTGAGAAGGCCCCTAAGTTAAGTAATGCTTCCTTCTGGGAGTGATTTTTAAAGTCTATGTGTTACTTTGTTCCCTAAAGGTAATGGGAAGTTCTGTTTTAACCCAAACTAAACCAGGAGACCCTGCCTCCCTTGCAGCCTGAGGACTGTGCCTCAAGTGGGTGCCACCAGCATCCTGTTCTCTGGCAGGTCTGGGATGTAATTCATTCTAAAGGCCCAACAAGGTGAGAACCCCAAGTATGTGCTCTGAACAGTGCTCCTCACATGTGGCAGAGGGTTCTCTACCTTACTGGAGTGATTTAGGATGTGAGCCTGACACACTCATCCCTACAAGCTTCCACTGACTCGTGCTTGGATAGTCCCCAGGGACTGCAGGGAGCCTGCTGGCATGAAGGTTTGGTGGTGTCATTAATGCTAACATCACAGCTGAACTAAAGGGTGGTGGCCAGCAAGAGCCCGAGATGCTAAGAGCCACAGAGTCTGCAGAACCATGAAGACGATTCCTTTTGATATGGGAATGAGAAGCCTTGCTCAGGAAGGCAGACAACCACATATGGCTTCGAGACCAAGGTCCTCGAGAGGGTCCTTGAGCCCCTCACCCACAGGCCTGGGGCACTGGCACCAGCCCCAGGAATCCACAGGGCGCTGGGTGGTGGCATCAGCTGCACTCACAGACGGAGTCACAGCTTGTCATCGGTCATCTCCAGGAACTGTGCACACACATCCCGGACACACTCGCCCTTGGGACTGAACAGGAACTTGTAGTAGCTGCCGTCCGCACAGATAGCTGGGAGAGGAGACCAATACATGAGCACAGGTACAGCCCGCCAAGGCACATGCTCATCTAATGAGGGCTGGTAAAAAGTCACCTTCACAGTGCCCAGCTACCATCAAAGCATTCCTGGGAAAATGGAAGGGTACTAATAGCATCCTAAATGCTGAAGGCTTTGAGTAGGCCTCACCCCAGCCACAGGATTTGGTGCAGTCTGGACCACATGCTGAGGCCTCCCACACAGGATGAACTACTTACCAATGACTGCATTGGGCTCTGTTCCAAAGGCACAGATGCATGGGGAGCCTGATGGAACCTGAAACTTGGAGAAGCTCCACTTGGAGCTGAAGTATTTCGGAAGGAAACTGGCTGATGCCAAACTGTAAGCACAAGAAAAAAGAGGCTTTACATTCACAAAGACAGTGACGGGGGTAACTGGCTTGATACCAGAGCGCTGCTGAAAATTCTGAAATTCTTTTACAGTTCAGAGCTGGTTTTATTTATTATTATTATTGTTGGTTTTTTTTTTTGAGGCAGGATTTCTCTGTGTACAGTCCTGGCTGTCTTGGAACCCGCTCTGTAGACCAGGCTGGTCTTGAACTCATAAAGGTCCACCTGCCACTGCCTTCCTGGGACTGGAGTTACAGACAGTTGTAAGCTGCTATGTGGGTACTGAGATTGAACCAGAACCCCCTGGAAGAGTGGTCAGTGCTCTTAACTGATGAGTCACCTCTCCCGCCCTGGACGGAGTGATCTCATTTCTTACGTAAAAAATCATGGTTTTGTAATAAGACAGCATGGCTCTCGGCACAGGAAGGGGCACAGGCTCTCTTGCCATCAGATTAACCCTCAAAGAGCAAGGCAACATTCAGGAACCAACCTGCCCGGAACCAAGTGTCAAAAGAACCTGACAGTAATGGGGCCTTGGAAGTGGAACAGTAGGTGCAGGATCTACATTCAGTTTCAAATCTCACAAACACCAAATTAATGAGATATGAAAGAGCTCAACCTAAACTGACATCAGATTTGCTTTTATAGGAAACACAGGGAATTCTCTAACTTTGGGCTCTTCTCTACCACAATACTCCTAAAACCCACCTAGACTGTTTATTCCTTTTTGGATCTTCAGCTGCAAAAATGTGCACAGTGCCGTGATCACTGGACACACAGATGAGAGAAGCGTCCTGATTGAAGTTGATGCTGCAGAGAAACCAGACAGGGCTTGGGTCTGTGCGGATACAGAGAACCAGAGAGATCCAACTCCCTTGTCGTCAACACACACAATGCACTAACTAGCCCACATCCCAGGTCTCAGCATTGTTGTATCAAAAGCATCCACCATGGAACCACGATCCGAGCCAACAGTCCAGGGAACACTCTCTGTTCACCAGTACCCTGTAGGCACCCGATGCCTGTGTGTCAGTGAAGGGAATGGGGTTTCCTGAGAAGACCTCCATGCCAGTTTCAGGAGGTTCAGGTGAGAAAGGCATACCCTACCCTGAGAAGGTGACTCCCAAGTGGGTCATAGCAGGCAATGGCCATATGCATTCTGTACTGAGAGCAGACATGTAGGGGAGTGTGCCTAGGGCCAGGGCACACAGGTTAAACTTCCAATCTCAATACCCACGGGCCAGAAGTGGCCAGGGTGGTGGCAGGCTCTTGCTGTAGCCATGGTATGAAATCCTGTCTGGCTGGGCTTTAGCACTACATACATTGTGGGCCCTTACAGATGAAGTGTTCACTCTCAAAACGAAACAAACTGGCTACAATAATTATAGACAAACCAGCAAGGCCTCTACCATAAAGGGGGAAGTAAGTACCACTGGGAAGTAAGATGGAATAAAGGAAGATGCGAAGAAATCGGCAAACATATCCATGCTGCAGCAAGAGAGGGAAGGCCCACAATGTCCCAATCTTTGTGGACACTTCCCATAATAAGAAGTAAAATCAGTAATAAAAAGAGCTGAAACCAATAACCTAACAGCTCAGCCACATCCTCCCACCTGTGCCGCCACCCTGGTTCTACTACTCCCAGGGTGAAGCCCTTACCAATAGATATTAGCTGCTTGAGATCCTCTTCGTAGCTCCTGGATTAAATGCCCTGATGAAGTATCAAATATTCTTATAAGGGTCCCCTTTGAAAAACAGTGAAGTGTTTCATTATCAACAATTTGTAACTTTCATCAGTCTGAAACGATTTACATAAAGACTCATTGGCCCGACTCGCCCACAGCACCTAGAATCCAGCGTGTCTCTTGTCAGCTAGCTCAGGCACAGTGCAGGAGGGGCCACAGACCATCTCCCGCCTGCTGCAGGTCCTCACTCAGAGACCTGTTGCCTACTAGAGCAAGGTCATCTCCACAGGCATCAGGCCCTCTTCCTCTCAGGAAATGAGGCAGCGCAGAATGATAGGAGAACTTCCACACCAACTGCACCAACCTCCCTGCGCAAGAACTGTGCTCAAAAGACTCAAAACTTAAAAAAAAAAGTTTCCTTAAAAGTGAAACATAAAAACAGTTTTTGTGGAAGATAACCTGGCAACCTCTGGAGATGCCGCAGGGAACCTGTGCAGAACCCGAAGGGAAACTGCCACAAAGTGTCCTAAACAAACCTGAAATGCACTGGATCCACCTAACCAACCACACACACTGCTCAGTCCTATCAATGGCAAGGCTGTAAGAACCCAGTCTAACAAGATGAAGTTGAAGTAAATTCTAGAGAAGAAAACGTTAATTATTGCAGAATCCAGTATTCCAATAGTATTCATGAAAAATAAACTTGTTAAAACAAATACTTGGAAGGCAGAGGCAGATAGATTTTTAGGAGTTTGAGGCCAGCCTGGTTTACATAGTAAGCCCTTGTCTCAAAACAAAAATGAAAAAACCCCAACCACCAACAGCCCCCACCCACCCTTACCCAGAGTTACTAGTTTATCTGTTTTTTGTTTTGTTTTGTTTTTGATACAGAGTCTCATACTGTAGCAAAGGATTGCCCCAGCTGGTCCTGAGGCCATAATGCTCCTGCTTCAACTTCCCTGCCTCTGTTTCCAAGTGCCAGCATTACAGAAGTAAGCCATCAAGCCTGGCTATAGGTACTAGTTTTATAAATAGTACATTAAATGAGTAACAGAATAGAATATAAAAAGGTCTGTAACTGGCAAAATGAAACAGCCTGACGTTGAGTAAAATGCTTTTACATAAGAGCAGATTTTATAACAAATATATAT
>LOJH01054437.1:0-12028 GCA_001685095.1 Ellobius talpinus
CACACACACACACACACACACACACAGGTCACTCTCAGAGTGACAACCTGACACCCTGCTCTGTTTGACCCTGTACTCAGTGTCCTGCTGGAAACGGTGTGGGAGCGGCCAGCCTGCCTGTCTCCACAGGCAGTCTTCCCTGATGATGGGTGCCATGCTTCTCTGCCCCTCCCACAAGCAGCTCGTGGGTGAGCTCTGAGAACTCAGTCTCTTCCTAGTCATATCCAGATGTTTGCTCTCTGGGGCAGGAGGAGGCCAGACAAGAGGCAGCTGCTTTGGGGTGACTTGGTCTCCCAAGGGAGACTGTCTTAGGGTTTCTATTTCTGTGAAGAGACACCATGACCATGCCAACTCTTGTAAAGGAAAACTGGCTTACAGTTTGGAGGTTCAGTCCATTATCATCTTGGTGGGACATGGTGGCATGCAGGCAGACATGGTTCTGGAGAAGTAGCTGAGAACTCCACATCTTTCAGGCAACAGGAAGTGGGCTGTCTCAGTGGGCGGTATATATGAGACCTCACAGGAAGTGGGCTGTCTCAATGGGTGGTATATATGAGACCTCACAGGAAGTGGGCTGTCTCAGTGGGCGGTATATATGAGACCTCACAGGAAGTGGGCTGTCTCAGAGGGTGGTATATATGAGACCACGCAGGAAGTGGGCTATCTCAGTGGGCGGTATATATGAGACCTCACAGGAGGTGGGCTGTCTCAGAGGGTGGTATATATGAGACCTCACAGGAAGTGGGCTGTCTCAGTGGGCGGTATATATGAGACCACACAGGAAGTGGGCTGTCTCAGTGGGTGGTATATTGAGCATATATGAGACCTCAGAGTCTGTCTCCATAGTGACACTTCCTACAATAAGAACACACCTATTCCACAAGGCCACCCCTTCTAATAGTGTCACTCCCTTTGGGGGGACATTTCTTTTTCAAATCACTGCAGACACCCTCTCTCACAGGAAGGACTTTCCCAGAACCTGGATGGTAGGAAGCTGAGCCTTAGATGTTGGATCCAGGACTCTCACCCTCCAACTCAGGGCTGCCCAGATTATCATAGTCTTGTCCCAGTACAGTGGTTACAAACAACGGGGACCAGAGCAACACAGTAGTTAAGCACACGGGATGCTCTTGCAGAGGAATCAAGCTTGGCTCCCAGGACCACATGGTGGCTCATAGCTGTCTGTAACTCCAGCTCTAGGGGATCTGAGACCCTCTTCTGGCTTCTGCAGGCACCTGCACATGTGGTGCACACACACACACAAGTGTACGTACACATAAATAATAATGTCTTTAAATGGACTGAGAAGATCCCCCAGGTGAAAGTGTGTACTATGTGGTGTGAGGGCTGGAGCTCGGGTTCCTAGCACCCAGGTAAATGCCAGGTGAGTGGCAGCCTTCCTGCAATCCCAAGACTCAGGGAACAGAGGGGTCCCTGGAGCCATCTGGCTAGGCGAGCTGAGTAGGGGAGCTCTGAGCTTTACAGAGATCCTACCTCAATATATAATGCAGAGAGCAATTGAGGAAGCCACTTGATGCCAACTTCTGGCCTCCACATACATGCATACATACGAATAACCACACACATGTGAGCATGCATACCATACACACAAACAAAGGCAAAAAGAGAACATTATTTTTAAAAAACAGTGACGTAAAACATTCAAAGAAAAAGAAAATCAAAAGAGGAGGCTTGAGTGGTGACTGACATTCAATCTTGCCATGTAGACCAAAGGAAAAAGCCAAACCAAGGAAGGGAGGGTGATCGTCCTCGACCTATCATCTTTTTCTCTATTCACCCGTCCATCATTTATCTCTCCATCATCTGCCATCTGTCTGTCCAACCATGCATCTATTCATTATCTACCATCCATCTATCTATCTACCTACCTATCTACCTTTCTTCCTTCCTTCCTTTCTATCTATCATCTACCTATCTTTCTATCTGTCTACCTATCATCTATTTACCTACCTATCTATTGTCTGTCTGTCTGTCTGTTTGTCTATCTATCTGTATTTTAAATAGCCTAGGCTATTATCTGGCACAGAAACAACCAGGGTCTGGGCAATGTTTCAGGGAACAAAATGTCCCTGCACAAGCGTGACCTCTGAGGGTAAATCCACAGATAAAGAATGCGTGAATCTCAGCTGTGTGCTCTCAATGGGTGACACACCTTAGAACCCACACTCCTCTCAGGGTCTAGACCACAGCTGTTCCCATAGCCAATCCTTCTGTCTTTTCCAGGCTCCTCTACCGCACAGGCAGCTTCTGTTCTGATGCATTCCCAAGTCTGGCTTCTTTCTCATGTTTGCTTCATGTGAGACTCACACACACTCTTACCTGGTAGTTTATTGTTTCGTTGCTGAGTTTGGGAACTGGTCACAGTAGTCCCCATTATCCACAGCTTCGCTTTCCATGCTTCAGTTCCCAACAACCCACCAAGAGCCAAGAAAATTCTAGAAACCACTCCCTAGTTTTAGACATCATACCATCCCGAGAAGGATGGAGACTCACACCACCATCCTCTGCCTTCCCCAGGAAGTGAGTCTTACATTTTGCATACTATCTGCATCGTATATGCTGCCTGCCTGTAAGTTACTTTTTAGTTATTAGACTCATCACTCAACCAAGAAACTCGTGTTCTCTTCTGAAGTTCCATCAACCTTGGAGGGGCATCCCCCTGCTCCACATCCCCCCCATAGCCAGTGTGTGGATCTGCAGCTCTCCCCAGAGAGACGGACTTTCTGGGGAGCATCGAGCGAGCTTACTGCTTGTCCTGTGGGCTGCTTGCTGTGTGTTCCAGAATGGAGGAGCTGTTTCCTGTTCTATTTGTTTCTTCCAGCATCCCTTTCCTTTCAGGAGTAGGAATGGACGAGATGGCAGAGTGAGGATTTCTTAGAGGAGGCTTGGGACCACTTTTGAAATGGGGAATGGATTTGCCCTTGGCCCTTTTGTGCTCTAAAACCCACCTGTGTCTCTTTCTTCCCACAGATATTGGCCCAGTGACCCTCACAGCAGACCCAGTGGTATTCCAGAGAGAACTGAGGGAACTCTATGTTCAGGTGGGCTGCCCGCCATCTTTCTTCTTCTTCCTCTTCCATGGCAGAGCCAAGGGGTGTCCTCCTCCTTCCCTGCCTTGGCTCTCCCTCGGCCCATAGCCCACACCTCAGGTTGGTTCTGGAAGTCTTGGGCTCCTCTCCTCATCCTATGGAACAAATACCTCACAGAGCTCTGGTATGTAGTGCTGTTTTATGAATGAGTGAAGGGGAGAGACTGCTCCATTGAGGGTATGTGTGGAGGCCTGAGGGACAGCTTGGTTCAGACCCCTAAGCCAGGTCTGAGCCTAGGTCATGTGTCCTCAGCCACCTGAATGTCTTTGCCTCACAACACATCCGTGTTCAGCATCTGTCCTTTTCATGACCACTGAGGACACCAGCTTCTTGAGAGCAGGGACTCCATAGATAGCTGGGTCCTCCAGAGCCTGGAGCAGGATCAAGAACACTAGGGGCTCAGGATGTCCTTCTGGGGTGAAAGTGACCTAAGAAGGTTGAGTTGTGGGGTTGGCTGCTGCAGCAGACTGGGCTTTAAACAGCATGTGTTCTCACCCCACAATAGCTCCGGTGCTGCTGGGCAGGGAGGGTGTGAATAGAGTGTGTCTCCTTGAGGGCCCGATGCCAGGGCAGGTGACAGAGAGGGCCTTTCTCCTTGCCTGTACCGGCTCCACTCCAGTCTTTATCCCTGAAACCTTTGCTGGCACAGGTCTTCCTGAGCCTGTTCACAGTTGCTCCCATTCAGCTTTCCCTGTCACATGGTGATAAAATGTTCGTGCATGTGTGTGTGGGGGGAGGCAGCTCATTCTGTGAAGTGCCTGCCATACAAACACGAAAATCTGAGCTCAGATCCCCCCAACATCTATGTGAAAAGCTGGATGTGGTTGCCGACGCTTGTAATCTCAGCACATGGAAGCGCAGACGGGATTGCATAGAATCAGCGAGCTCCATATTCAGCCAGAGATGTGTCTGAGAAAACAAGAAGAGGGTTAGAAGAGGATGGGCAGCATTGAGCTGTGGCCTCCACACACACTGCATACATGTCTATGAACATCCCCACACACTCATGCACACATAAGAATACATACACAAACACCACACATTTACACACTTACTCGTATAAGGCTTGCTCATGCCTTGGCTGCTCTACCCCCATATTCCATACCTTCTACAGAGTGGGACTGGCTCTCACCCACGTGGGAGAAAAAGTGACACTCGTCTAAAGTCACAGCAGGGCAGGTGCTGGGAGGGACACACAGAGACCACAGCCTGACCCGGTGAGCCACACTGAGGTGGTCTGAGGCGATCCCTGACTCCCACCGATTTTAGACGTTTGTAGACGAGGTGGGTGGCAGCTGCTGACGTGCACTTCAACCCTCCAGGGAGGCGGTGACTGCCCAGAGATGAGCGTAGGTGCCATCAAGGCTGCCGTGGAGGTTGCCAACCCCGGGTCCTTCATCTATGTCTTCTCTGATGCACGTGCCAAAGACTACCACAAGAAGAACGAGCTCCTGCAGCTCCTGCAGCTGAAGCAGTCACAGGTGAGAGGCCAGTTTTACGGACCGGATGGGCAGCCATGCAGGAGGCCAGAGGGCGGAGAGCAGAGCCAGGCTGTCCTCCTGCAGCTCCAGAGCCCAGCCCTGCTGGTCTCAGCCTTGCCTCTCTAAAGGCGTGGTTGCTGCCTGGGCATGTGGTTCTCAACTCCTGGTGAGGCTTGCCCTTGGTGCTGACCCCACCCCTTCCTCCTTCCACAGCCCATCAGAGTCTGGGCAATGCTTCCCCCACCCTCATCCTCGGCCCCAGTCCTTGCAGCTCATGTCCCCTTGTCCTTGTGTCAGGGCCCAGAAGATAGGTTGGGGCTTCTGCCTCTTGCTTTTGTACTGATGGCTGGGGGAGGGGAGCAGGGTCAGTCTGCCCTTGGGGAAAACCTCCAGGTTTAGGATGACATCTCCGCTCTCTTGTCTAGAATATTCTAGAGTTCTTCAGGGTTCTCCTCACAGTAGCCCCCTGGGCCCACTCCAAGAGGAGTCCACTCCTGTCCCTTTCCTGTCACAGAGTCCATCCCACTCATGAGACACCTGCTATGTCAGTGGCTGTGCGAGCACTGGCCCTGTGTCAGCTCCTGGTCCCCACCCACAGGACACTGTCATCATTCCCATGTCTCCCATGGTTGGGTTCCTGCCTCTCCTGTACAGTAGGAAGCACAGGTTCATGATTGCCCGTCTTCCAGGTGGTCTTTGTGCTGACGGGGGACTGTGGTGACCGCACCCATCCTGGCTACTTGGCCTATGAGGAGATTGCGTCCACCAGCTCTGGACAGGTGTTCCAGCTGGACAAGCAGCAGGTGGCAGAGGTGAGCCATCACAGACTGTTTCTTCTGAGCCCGCTGCCCCGTGGGTGAGTGTGTTGTGTCTTACTTGGTGATGTACACATGAGCTTTGCCTGGCGGTTGTCACTGGGTGGTCCTGAGTGCCCACTTCTAGGCTCTGCATCATTTCATTGAGTGTCTGAATCCCCAGGCACTCTGGGGGAGCACTCTGAAATAGAGCCTGAGACTTGGAGCAGCACTGGGGTGCTGCCTGTGTCCCACAGCAGAGCCAGAATTTGACACATTCTGGTATGACTGTAAGGTTGTTTCAGACTGTCCCAGAATCTGGGGCAAGAGAACCTCAGATTGGGTCTGGGATCCTGGGGATTTGCTTTAACTCCATTAGGGTTCGACTTCCAGATTCACTAAGCCCAGAGCACACCAGGTTTTTGTGTTCCTGTCCTGCTCCCTGGCCAAACGACAGCGATCTCCTCTTCAAAGCCCTCTTCCCTCTACTGTGTCCATCCTTCTCAGCAGCACAGGCCCTAGCCACCATCTCTGGCTAAACCAAGAGGCCTGGCTCAGTGTTGTGAATCCTCCAGTGTTAGCTGATTTCAAGCCATGGTCATGGAGTCACGGGGCAGAGCGAGAAGTGTTGTTCAATGCTGACACCCAGCTTTCCTGAGCCTGTATGGAATGACCCCTGCATAACACAGGACACTATACCAAATCCAACCTGTATGTCCCTCCTGTTGTCCCCTGCCCAGAACCTCTGCTTGTGTTTCCCCTTGCCCACCCCTCAGAGCCCAGCCAGCCTCTCTCCTGCTCTTCTGGCCCCAGGGCTTTTGTTCAAGCTTCTGTTTCTCAGCTCCTCAGCCCCTGATAGATGCACCTTCCTAGGAAACCATCCTCCACTCCCTGCCAAGGTCAAATCTCTTTCCATATCCCTTCCCACCCCCTGTACTGCTCTACATAATTGTCATTTTGCGCTTGGGTTATTATTCAATGCTACTAGATTGAGTGCCCTCAGGGCTGGGCCGTGCAAGGCACTTCAGGCAGACACTCAAGAGGGGTAATGGGTGCTGCTGGGAAGTAACTGGGGACGGAGCACTTCGGATCCCGTGCCTGCTGCTCTGGGAAAGGAGGTGTCTCAGAGGCAACTAGTGGCCTCCAGGATGGGTTTTGTGAGCTGTGTATTTATGAACTGAGAGGATTGGTCTCTGGGGCCGTGTTTAGATTAGCGTGCCTTGGCTCCCTGTTGACAGATGGCATTTATGCATCTCTGTGACACAACAGGCTTTCATTTCTGGCTCGTCAGCCTCTCCTGGCACTGGGCCACACGTGAGGGCAGGAGGCACTTCAGGGTGGAGGGACAGCTTCGTCCCTGCTTTTAGGGGAGACACTTCCTTCCTTCCAGAGACAACCCAGACAGAGGCAAGGCAAGTTGCTGAGGAGAGCTTGCCAGGGCCCGGTCTCCAGGTGCCCCAGGCAAGCCCATCAGCTCTTTACTGTGGTAGTCTCACTTGGTAGGACCCCTGACAGCTGGATTGGGCTGCTTCGCATGATGGCACGGATGCTCCTGGGCATGGAGAGCCTCATGCCTTGGATCTGGAACTTTCTAGATGTTCCCAGACACTTAGAAAGCCTGGGAAAGTGGCTGGGACAACCAAGGCTCTGGTTATTCCCCAGGGAAGCCAGTCCAGTGGGGCTGGCTGGGAGAAGTCTTTCAGATTTCTGAGGAGGCATATGAAGCAAACAACATACACTCTATGGAGCAAGATCGATATATTCTGCACATTCCATTGTGGTCATTTATTAAGCACTTGCTGTATGCACTGTCAAGGAGGATGCAGCCAATCTGAATAAGAGGATCTCTGTCCTGGGGCACTTGGCGTGTTCTGGTTGTAAACTTGGCCTCCCAGGCTGAAGGAGCCCCCTTTTGGAGTTTATTCCACAGTATATGGGGGCAGGATTGAAGAACCTCTGCCCCAGCAAGGCAATTTAGGACTCTGATCATCCTGGCTCAGTAGGTGACCATAGTGGAGACAAGCACTGTGACATTGGGTTTGTCCTAGGGTGTTTGATGTGTGTGACTATGTGTATCCAGGTGTGAATTTGTGCATTTGTGTGCATTTGGAGACTGGCGTCAGCACTGGGCACCTTCCCTAGTTGTTCTTGCTTGACTTTCAGGGTCACAATATTTCACTAAAGCTGAAACTAAGCAGGGCAGCTGGGCTTGCATATCTGTGCATTTCCCACACTGAACTGGGTTACAGGCACACACTCATGCTCCCGGCTTCTGTGTAGTTCCCAGAGTCTGAACTCAGCTTCTCAAGCATGCACATCATGCACTATTAGCTCCTGAGTCATTGTCCTGAGCCCAAGGTGGTCATTTCTTAAAATCAAGCTTTGGGTAGAACCATGACATCCTGTGTGTGGCATCATAGGCTTTGCACAGTCTTCATTCAGCTACAGATGATGATGATGGAGGGTGACAGGGAACATGAAGGGACAGAAGAGCCACCCCATTGTCTTGCCTGGAAATCACTCTAGAATTCCCAGGAGAGCCCTAAGCTTCTCCCACCCCATGGCTCACTGGTCTCCCCTGACACAGCCTACTCTTCACCTTAGCCTGCTCTGGGAGTTGAGACACATCTCATTTGGCAGCAGCAACTAGACCTGACAAACGACCCAGATTCCGCAAGTCGCTGTGACGAGAGGTGGCTTGCTTTCTGCAACAGTGGGAGGGAGGAAGTGGTTCTGATGGATGGAGCAGGAGGGGCCAGAGATGAGCTCATCCCCAACCCTTCTCAGCAGCCTTCAGGGGAGTAGAGAGGTTGAGACCTGTGCTGCTGGGCCAAGACAGGGGTTGCAGCAGATCACAGCTCTGTCACCTTGAGGGGACCTTCAGCCCTGTCCTTAGCCCCACGCAGTAGGATACTATCCACTCTCTCCCTTGCACTCGGTAGAGCTGATGGGGTGGTAGCCAGGGTGAAGGGAGAGTGCTGGGCACGGTGTTGGGCACAGGTGACCATAGCTGAACTCCCCCAGGCTTCTGGGTGGGGATGGAGGTTTCTCCCTTCCCCTACTCCACTGAAGCCCCCTGAAGAATAGTGTCCTCAGCAAGGTAGAGCTGGGTAGAGAATCTGGGGTACATAACTGTCAAGAGGAAGAGCCTTGGGACTAAGTGGGGGCTCCCTCTGTGACTCCAGGCTGAAGCCTCAGTTTCCCATCTGTAGCTATGAGCCCCATTCCTCTCCCTAGCCCCTCAGCTTCTTCAGCTGTCCTGGCTGTTAAGCACCCTGGCAGTGCCTCTGGGATGATTTATCAGCCATGAAGGGCCCAGAAGCAGTCATCTGGCAGAGTGTAACAAGGCCAGATTCTTTCCTTCCTTCTCCATCAGCGCCCAACCTCAGGCCAGCACATGGCTGACTCCCAGGCCCCACCCCATAGACATCTGGAAGCCATCATACTTGCCAAATAAACACTGTGCTTGCTTAATGAAGGCGTTCTGCTTGGAAGGCTCCCCAATTCCGCTCTGGAGCCCTGGGAGCATGAATAGGTCCAGAAGGCCTTGACCTTCAGTCTGGCCCTACAAGGTGGTCTGGATTTGCTGTGAACACGGGAGTCACACCCCCTCAACCCTAGGCAAGCTGCCTCATGCTGGGGTCATTAGGGTGCTGTCCATGTTCCAGGCCTCTTTGTGGCTTGGTAGCCTGAATTGCTGGGCATCTTCTCTCCACCAGAACATTCTAGAGCAGCTTGCAGTAGCCCTGGCAGAATAGTAGCTGATGCAACTTGTCTGGGTGCTTGCTGCCTGGGGCAGCTTTTCTGGGTCGCCATCCTCTGCCCCTAATGTGTGACCTGAGGAACAGGCATTGGGCACGGAGTTTCTCCTTCAACATCTGGCGGTCTCATCCTGACTTCGCTGATCCCTTGGCGCTGTCTTCCTTCCTCCCCCACTTAGACAAGGAACCCTGTCCTATCCAGCAGCCAAGACAGGTTGAGCCTTTTCAAGAGACATGTTTCCCAGAACACCAGGCAAAGACAGGAGAATGAAGCTGCTCCAAATATGGGAAGACGGGGAAATGCTGAATCTTACCCTGTGATAACTGAGGTCTCACGGCACATGCCCAAACTCAGTCTCAGTAAAACACACTCATTCCCAAAATCTTGGGAATATCTTCCAGGTCCCTTCCCTTCTGTGAAGGCTACACAGTAGGCAGAGCAGGATTTACAGCTAGGGCCAGAAAGGCCTTTGGGTAGCACACCAGCCACTATTTTCCAGTCTCATATCTGTGGCAGACATTGCTAATCATCACAGAGCTTTTTCTTCTTCAGGCAGCATTGCAGGAAGGCATTTATAGTTAGCTGACATTGGCAGACATCACGCCCAGGTGTGTGATAGACTCACTACATCATTATCATTTTTAAAAGACTTTCAAGCTAGGCGTGGTAGCAAATGAGAGGCTGAGGAAGGCGAATCTCTGGGAGTTCAAGGTCAATCTGATCTACAAAGTAAGTGATTTCCAGGACATGCAGGGATGTTACACAGAGAAAACCTGTCTCAAAAACCAATAAACAAATAAATAAATAAACAGAATTTTAAAATAAAATGACTTTTTTTTAAAAAAAAATTGCTATGAATGGCAGGTCATGATGGCACAGGCCTTTAATCCTAGTACTTAGAGATAAAGGGAGGAGATCTCTATGAGATTGGGGCCAACCTGGTCTACACAATAAATTCTAGACCAGCTAGGGCTACCCAGACCCTGTCTCAAAAATCAAGCAAATGACCTCCTGTAAGTTTCACAGTCACCAACAATTCAGCACTTGCTTGCATTTCTCTCTTCCTTATCCCTCTGGATTCTGCTGGCTCATGATACTTTATCCATAAGTAATTTCTAATTAATTATTTTTTATTTTGGCTGCTGTGACTGGAACCCAGGGTCTCATGTGTGCTGTGAAATGCTCCTCACTTGAAGCTTACTGTCAGTACCCCACAGTATCCCCATAGCCTAGATTGTTCTAATAGAGTTAATGAATTTTATTGCTGTGATCTCATACCAAATCCTTGCTTGATCTCCCCCTGATTGATTTCAAAATGTCTGTCTTTTCTTTTGCATGCATGTGTATGCACGTTCAAGGGTACATGTGATGTGCATGTGGCGTGATGAATTGACATCACGTATGTATTTCGCCATTCTCCACTTTGTTTATTGATGCAGGGTCTCTCTCTGACCATGCCTGGAATTCCCAGGTTGGGCTAGTCTAGCTAGACAGCTTGGTCTAGGGATCCTGTCTCTACCTCCCAAGCACCAGGATTGCAGGTGGGCTGCCACGCCTACCCAGCTTTTTATCTGGGTGCCTGCCATCTGAACACTGGTCCTTATGCTTACATAGTAATTTATCTGCCAGGTCATCTTCCCAGCCCCTCTTGATGTTTTCTGAAGAAACCTTCCTGGCTCTGGTTTTAATTATTGCTGCATGCCCCTCTTGGTCCTCGTGACTATTCTGTCCTCTCGAATCTGGAGCCATCCACGCCTTTTTGTGACACCGGTTGAAGAGGCTCTGTCCCATGTTCTAAATTCTAGTCTTTGTCCCATGGTGTCACCGACATCTCCCCTGGCTTTTTACTTCTGACCTGAGTTTGTCCCAAGGTCTGGGTAGGCGGTGGTTGCTGTGTGTGGAGGGGTGATTTGGGGTTGGTGTTGCAACTTCTTCCTGATGGATGGCATCGAGAGACAAACAGCTGGTCTTACTGCAGCCGATGACAAATTGTGTCACTGGTTACAATGGTGGCAGGCAGCCATGTATGGCAAGGCCGTGTCTCCACACCCCACACTGACTTCAGTGCCTGTGGGGTGACACTCTGTCTCTGTGTGAATATTTAGTCTCCATCAATCTTACACCCTTTGCTTTTAACATCCAAAGAAGATCCTTGCCCGAAACAATTATTTCATTAGTAGTTATAAGATGATGGTTTCCTAATTGCATCATTCCTTCCACATTTAGCAGAGGGCATTTTTCCAAAAAGGTCTTTGAGAAGGATGCTCTGGCCTCTGAACCCCATTCCTGTTGAATGCAGAAGTTACATTCAGTGTTTTGCCTTGAATTGGTGTAGTACAAGGAAATTTTTTTCAGTGCTGGGGATCAAACCCAGAGCTTCCTGCACCCTAGGCAAGCGCTCCCCACAGTGACTCCCAGTCACACACTGCAGATTTTTAGCTTAGCGTATTTGATCGACTAAGGGTTTCCACATCCTGGTTAGATGATCTGCAACCTGTGAGGAGCCCATGGCTCCAGGACCCACACAGCATGGAGATTCCATACCTAGCTGCCCAGTATGCACCAGCAGCTTCCTCATGGGAGCTACAGATGAGAGGCAGAAGCTTGTCCTGCAGAAGCCTGTTTGGCTTTTTGGAAGCTATTCCAGCTTTGATGCAGGGGGAGGAGCTTGGTCCTGCCTCGATGTGATATGCCATAGTTTGTTGACTCCCATGGGAGGCTGCACCTTTCTGAACAGAGGAGGAGTGGCAGGAGGAAGGAAGACAGGAGTGAGGGGAAACTGAAGTTGGTCTGTCAAATAAATTAAAAATTTTAATAGAAGGAGAAGGAGGAGGAGGAGGAAGGGGAAGAGGAAGAGGAGAGGAAGGAGGAGGAGGAGGAG
>LOJH01054439.1:9366-21394 GCA_001685095.1 Ellobius talpinus
GAGTTCAATTCCCTGCAACCACATGGTGGCTCACAACCATCTGTAATGAGGTCTAGTGCCCTCTTATGGCCTGCAGGCATACATGCAGACAGAATATTGTATTTATAATAAGTAAATAAATAATTAAAAAAAACTTAGGGAGCATAAGAAAAAAAAGAGAAATGGGTATAGTCATCTAAATCCCTGTGTGTCAGGGGAAGCAAACTCTCCAAAAATATCTAAGGCAGGGACAGAATACTAGATAGGTGATGTAGATATAAAACTTGGGATTTAGCTTTCTGTTAAGTGATTCTTCTGCGAAGCTTAACAAAATAATGCTGATGTGAAAGGTATTTTGGGGAATCATGACCACTTTTCTTTACTTGAGAAGTAGAAACTACAAATATGCTTAACATTTATTATATAATTATAATAGTATAAATGACTCTGTCAATAGATGGAGGTGAGTAATCATGTAAAAAAAGGAAACTTAAGGGACACTATAAGAAGTAATGTTACTACATGAAAACGAGATGTCAAAGTAAAGAAAAATATTATTTTCTCTTATTTCTATCTTTCCAAATGGAGAATATTGGGAGGAACTATTATGTCCATATGCTAGCATAGCAAGCCTGTTTTAAGGTCTGGGGTTGATTTTACTTTTAAATGCTTTTTAGGCTATTGGAGATATAGTATTTGTAAACACAAAGACATCTTAAAATTGGGCTTTAGAAATTAAATCACTTTCTACATAAGGGCTGTGTAATCAGGTAAGGGCTATGAGTCATTGAAATACCAGTTGGAAGAAAACATCCAGAAGTTTCTATTCAATAAGGAAGAGAAAGAAAGAGTGTTGTATTTGAGTATTGGAATCCTATATTTGGTAGCAGGTAAAAAAACTGTTCTCAGAAACAAGACATAAAAATTAAGCAGGGAAATGTGCAAATTCTTTTACAATGAAATGCTTATTTGATCCACAAGTCTGTCATTGGTCTGGCAAGGTACTGTTATTTCCACATTAGAGTAAAAAAAATTGTCTCTGAACATCTATAGCAGGGACATTCTGGAGAGTAGGAAGGTAGGGGACTGGAGTTTGAATGGAGTGATAACTGGAAATTGAGGAGGAAGGGAAGCTACCCCCATGTCAGGGCTATAGTATCCTCTGTACATGTGTGATACACCCGCAGTTCCGCTTTGTGACTTCTTCTAGCCTGAGAACTCGGAAACGGCTCATCAGGCTACTTTATGTTCTCTTCCCAGCATCTAACAGCACCTGATAAATGGTCAATAAAATTTAATTGAATATTGCCTTGGTTTCTAGTCTTATTGCTAGAGCAAATGCCTGAGAAAACAACTTCAGGAAGGGAGGATTCTTTTGTCTCTTGGTTTTAGAGTACTTTCCATTATGCTGGTAAGGTCATGGCATTGACTCTCACAGAATGGTGCATGCAGTAGCAAGTGATGGAGGGTGGACAAATGTATCAGTGCTTTTCCCTCAGAACTCTTTCTATCATGGCTGATGTCAGAAGATGCTGCCCATTTTTGAGGAGTCTTGATGCACCTCAGTTAATCTCCCAGGACGTATCCTTACAGACCTGCTCAGACGTGTTTTGCTTAGTTGATACCAAGTCTCATCAACTTGAAATAAAAAATAACCATAAACTACAAATTATTGCTCTGAGAAACCTAGAGAATAAGAAATATATCAAATAGAAAATAGGGCGGCAGTACCCTAATAATTCATAAATCTACACCGAGATGAGATTCTCCACTTAATGGAAAACTTGTTTATGAAGACTAAGGGGAGAGTGAGCTGGAAAACCCACCTTTGTGACATTAGGGATAATACAGATTGGCTCACAGAGAATGTAGAGAAGGAATCAGTATTTTAAATTGACATGAGCTTTGTTCAGATAGATGATCAGAATGACCAGAACAAATGCTACTTAAGAAGAGTTGAGAACAGCACAGTCACATGGAAAAAAAATACAGAGAACGTGGGTTAGATGCATGTGTGCCTGTATATGACTGCCTGTGTTTGTCTTTGAATACAACTTTTAGACCCATAAGTGTGGGAAAATATCATCCCAAGGATGTGGTGCTGCTCCTAACCATACATTTGAGAGTCAAGTACAGGCTACAGGAATGAGTAAATTTCACTTTTTTGAGAGCTAAGTTACTTCTGGAGAGGATAATTGTGGTTTTGTTACTATTAGCATGTTTATAAAAGAGGGGCTGGAGAGGGGGGTCAGTGGGTAAAGTGTTGCTGTGCAAGCATAAGGGCCTACGTTTGTATTTCTAGCACTTCTATAAAAGATGGGTGTGACGACATAGTCTAAAACTCGGGCAGAGTTAGAGGAAAGGAGTTGGTAGAGACAGGCATATCCAAGAGCTCAAAGGCTGTGCTGTCTAGTCAGTTGGTAAGCTCTGGGTATAGTGAAAAGACCCTGTCTCAAAAGGCACTATAGGGTATGAGAGTGGAAGGCACCTAATGCTTACCTTCTGATCTCTACAACACAATTACAAAGTGCACACACATATACTATGCATGCACACACATAGTCATATACAAATATGTATACATATATATGAACCAGACTTGTAGAAGTGTAGATATGCTGCCATTTTTGAGAATAAGGGACCAGAACCCTTAGCAGGAAGTGGTTATGAAGTCAGACAATTCCTCAGAGAAGGAGGAGTTAGAAAGGATACTGACTGAAGTGGAAGCAGCATTAGGAATGAATTCACAGCACAGTAGAGGCTCATTTTTTTCTTTCTTTTTTTTTTGAGAATTACATGATAAGGCCAGCTGCTGTGGCTGAGGCTGATGTTGATCTGAAAGAAAGATCTGTTGAGAACAGTCTCTCTGTTGAGGTGATCACTAAAATAAATAAGGATGTTGGAAGTCTGAGAGGAGAGGAGCCAGATGTCAACCCAGAGGAGCTGCCACCCCTATTGTTCTAAGAAAGGAGGAAGCAACTTCCACTGCAGGGATTTGGAGGAGAAGTCAGGGAGTCTGAGTGTATGACAGCAATGAGAAGGGCAGAGACTTAATGTGAGACATTTGTTTTGAAATATTGCCCTTAAGACTTCATATTTTCTGATAAAGGGAATTTTTTGTTGTTGTCTCGTTTTGTAACAGTCTTCTAATGTAGACAGGGTTTGTTTATCTAGTTTTCTGCTGTTGTTCTGCCTTTTCTTTTGTCTCAAAAACAAGGATCTATAAAGAACATAATTCTCAGGTAAAATGAAAAAAATCCCTCTGCCTTTTCTAGGCTCTGTGGGCAAAAGCTTTTAGCAAACACTGATATATTTGTGTCTCTAAGCTTAGAGTTCTGATTAATGGGCAGGCTACCGTATTTCCCCTTCCTTCACCTGCTGGCTGGCTCAGCTCTGGGAAATCTCTTCCGGTCAAATTAAGGGGAGAGGACAAAGTATAGTGCCCCAGGAGACAGCTGTATATAACTCCCATTTAAATGCCACCAATGAAAAAATTGCCTTGCTTTAATTTAAAGCATTTGGTTAAGGAGAGAGTTACTTTATAATTGAATAACACTGCTTCCTTCCTATCTATCACATGGGTATGAGAGTTAAGAACTAAAACAATCTAATAAGATAATATTTCAAGGGCATATAGTTCTTCCCGTTCCATACACAGAGCACTTTAAATCGAATGGGAATTCTGCATGCACATGCAATATAGTAATGCAGCAAGTTAGGCTTGGAGAAGAAGGTAATACCAAAATACATACACACAGAGTAACCAGAAAAAGGCACAGGCTCCTTGTTTGCTAAATCTGTTTCATGGGACGTCAATGGATTGTTTGCCTGTAGCACAGGTGCTCACAGTACTGCAGGGTATAGTCAATCCCCCAAACTAAAATCACTCAAAAACTACAAGGGGTTCCTGTGCTGCACAGAGACCAGATGGGAGCTTGGGGCTGTTTGTTTTATCATGTGGCTTCTAATGTTGGAAGAAGTTGCTGCAAGGAACAGACACAGTTTAATTTCCAAGCCGTTGATATTCTAATAGGTGCAGACAGGCTGCTTTGCGTGGAACGTATTTTTACGTTCATGGAGTGATTAAAAGTGTTCCTCCTGGTGTGATAACTGACGTTTAATCCCATAGTGTGCTCCATCCACTTATCAAATGCCATGCAACATTCAGCCAAGCTCCCAGTGTCATCACCAGCTCTACTTGTCCTGTGGATGGTACAATTTCATGTCTCAAAATGCTGCTTCAGTTTTTTTTTCCAGTTCCTCAAACATTTTCACACTCTCCTACACTCCAGAATCCCACTGCTCTGAGAAGTTAGGAGACTATTTGTGGAGAATGACATATATGTCTGTTATTTATCTCTCCTGCCTGTTCTCTTATGGAAGTGCTTTCATCATTTCTGGGCATAGCTTTTTTTTGTTTGTTGATTGGTTTAAGGTTTTTGTTGCTGGTAGAATTGAGAGCATTATTTTTCTTGAATTCCCCTTCACTTTACTTTTCTCACCTTCAATTTTGTAAAGATTATTTATCTACCACAATTCAGAGGGAAAACCTTGATTGATTTTTATGCCTGGTGTTCTTTGCTAGGCAGAACATCTGAACACAGTGTCTGAACCCTGGAGAGGTGGCCTTTGCTCCCCAACTTGGTTCAACTAATGTTTAGTTTAATTCATTCAGAGACAAGTGGTTAACTTTAAAAGAAAACCCTTTTGCTCCTATATCCATTGCTTTGGCCACCTTTCCTACCTATGTTTTAATCATGGCCAGTGTTATTTCTACAGCGCTGGGCCTCTTCATTTCCCATGCTTTCCTGAAAATTGCTTCAGAATCTTTTATAGCTATTGTTTTATAAGCCTAGAAGAGATTTTAAGCTACTTATCATAATAAGCCTGCCAACAAAAAGTAAGTTTTGAAAAACCATTTAGTTTTACTTTCCTCCCACAAAGCAGTCCCTTGGTTACCTGGAAAACAACTGGTAACTTATTCAACCAGCAATAATCTAATTTCCATATTAACATTTATGGCAACTATTTTCCAGCATGACCACGAACCTCTACAATTACTGACTTAAGTGTTATTTCAGAGAACTTCTAATTTATGCTGTCTGTCCACTCAATATCACCAGGCACTTCACTGGAGAATCTATCTCCTTCCTGCTCAGTGATGGAAGCACTTGATGAAAGTCTTGATGTTTGACCTTGGCAGCCATGGAGACCTACCTTCTTATTGTGTTCTCCAAAAGTCTGCAACCTTAGGAGAACTACTCAGTGCATCTAGGGCTGATTCTTCATCTAGAGGAAATAATAGTCCTGGCAGAGTGACTGTCAAGATTAGAAACTGTGAATGCTTTGGTGAATGCTTTCCGTAGGGGGAAGATCTCACTGAACAGTTCAGTTGCTGCCTATGCAAGTTACTATTGTCCACACACCTCACTGCTACCATGATAATCACTATCGCCACCACATCCCGTCAGGGAAATTGCTTCTCCCATCCTGCTCTTGTCAACCTCACCATATTAATTTGGTCAAATTTTGCTGTACCCCTGTTCATATTCTTAATTTCACTATCTACTTCATCAGCTTCTGGTAAAATGATAAACTACCCTATAACAAACACAGCCACAAAAACGCCTCCTCATACCACCACTCGCCCATGTAGACAGCTGTAATCCATTTCCTCCCAGTAGACCATCAGCGTCATCCAGACACCCCATCTTGATGACGAACATGGCACTCCATCCACCCCATGCTTATACCACCTTGGTCATTTGCCTGTGGAGAAAAATGTACTATGCACCTGCAGTCTTGTTGAATTATTAACACCGGGAAGTCATTTTACAGTCCCCATGTGAAAATGAATAATTACATATTCCTCTCTCTGTGTTCATTCAGCATTTTTTATAACATCTTGGCATTTACACTGTTCTGCTTTGTGGCATAACAAATTGCTGCTCTGTCTGCTATCCTTCTAATCCTATCAGCAAACTTAATGTAAATACATTGATCCATTCTTTCTTTTTTATTGTACCTTTTGGACCTCAAAGATGCTTCCTGAGAAGGACAGCTTCATACACATGCATAAAAACCCAAACCCAAAGGCTTTCAAACGTAGTCAGTGTGTAGACTATGAAAGCCTGGACAATGACTGCTGTGATCTTGACCAGTCTTCAAGAATCATTCCAGAAAATTCATGTGTGATAAGGGGTTGTACACCAAATATGTTTATTGACAATTCCTTTTCCTACTGAGAAGTGGATATTGAAGAGCTTTGTTACTTAAACAATGGTTTATGATTTATTATCATAGAGAGAAGCTACATAGAGCTTTTCACAGCCAACATTTTTTCATATGTTAGAGTCATATTAAAGATAGAAAACTTATCTTAAAGTATTACAGTAAATTTGAGATTGTATTACTTCAAGAGCACTTGTATATTCCTGTGAAGTTTATACTCATTTGAAAGGTAATTCATATAGCATTCTCTAAAAAAAATATTTTCTTCCCATTCACTACATATCTCATCTAATATTTTTGCCTCACTTGTGTGTACTAACACCAAGCTTCCCCTCTTTTATTTCCAATGTTTTAATTTAGAAAATCTAATTAGTGTGTGTGCCTGTGTAAATATGGGTGCTTGTGAAGGGTCGAGGAGGTCTCTGGAGTCAGACTTGCCCGTATACACTTACATGGTGTCTAGGGCTGGAATTCGGAGCATTGTATTTATATTCTTGGGAGCAAGCCCCTTTCCGGGATGAACTCTGTTGTTTACCTCTCATATTTTTAATTCCTTCATAATGTACACAACCTCAAGCCATTGCTTTCTTTACTCTAGAATTACTTTATATTCTGACATGGTCTAATGTTCCAAGAAGTGGTCTTATTATATGTGATGTGGTCTTATGATGTGTTTATATGAACTAACTATTTTCATTCTAAGATATTTGCAGAAAGTGCATTTGTTTATTATAAAAATATATTTAAGTTAAATGTAAACATAGACTAACTTTTGTGGTAATAAAAATCTTAGTATGTAAAATATAAATTTTCTCTTGGAAAAAAGGAAACTATCCCATTTGAGATACAAAAATGGCATCTATGATAAAAACAAAAATACAAATATTGTATTAGCATTATTGTCTTTTTTAATAAAATGTAGTTGAGTCAATACAATGAATTTTTATTCAGTAACTAAAATAACATCATTGTTTGAAATTATTTGTTTTTAAATTAGATTGAATATCATAGTATGCCTTTAGTTTCATTCAAATGAATGTATCTTTTACTTGGAAAATTATATTTAATTATATAATTTGGTCAGTGGACCCATTATTTTCTATTACATCTTGTTTTAAAACATTAAATAGAAGCACAAGCAAGAAAATGAGTATATATAAACATTACACAAGTTATTTTATCCAGCTTATTATATAGAGTAATTTATTAATTTAAAACAAGAATAGCCATTTATATAACATGCACACACACACACACACAGAGAGAGAGAGAGAGAGAGAGTTTGTTTTCCCATAGGAGTGGTTGTCATATGATTCAATAATGGAGATTAAATTCTGAGTAGCTAGTTGAATAGATCTTTTCCTAAAAGAGAAGCTAAAATTCATTTAAAACTAATTAGAAATGTATAGAAGGCTCATTTTGCATGTTAAGCCTTATTAGAGTGAGATAAGTAATTCATAAAGAATCATAGCATTTCTCTGGACAGAATCAAATAAAATGACAATACCAAGCCTTGTTTCCTAACAAATTGCAGAGCACAAAAGCAAATCAAGGCAACGTCTCAGGTCCAAGTCATCTTGCTTTTTGTCAGGGGAAGCTACACACATAATGCCCACACAACTCTATTAAATAGTGGCTTCTGGCAAAGATTTCCTGAAGTAGCAGCTGTCCATGCAGGTGGACTGCCTCCTTTTTAGTATCTGAGCTAGAGAAAATCATGCCATTTGCCAGGATAAATTTACCCTCGGTGAAACATAACTGGGTATGAATCTTTTGTAGATTCAATGCCCAATTACTGAGCTGCAACAGGACACCATAATAGCAGTATGTCCGGCTTTCTGAGTAAATCTGTCAGCTGCATTCGACTGCAATTTGGATATATGGTATATAGTGGGAATTAAAGGAAAACAAATGCTATAATTTTTATTTTGCTAAACTTAGACTCTGTATCCTATATTAGCATCATTTTTAATCTGCCCTTTTAACTAAATAGCTTGGGTTGTTTCCATGTTGGAAAACTTAAGTTCTTTTGACATCCCTTCCTGTTACCTCCTCCAGTGGGTGTTCTCACTTCTCCTTGGTTGTCCTAGAAGACAGGACATCTGCTGATTTCTGTAAACAGTAGCATAATCCCTTTGCTCCCAGCTCAGCTCACATACACTGAATGCAGTGAAGAGCAAATAAGAGAGACAGCAAGAAGATGGGAAAGGCAGACTGTGCTGACCTTAGTCTCAAGCAAGTGCACCTGGAAATGTATATTGATGTGAATGTCCTAAACCACTTTCTCTGCTTTCTTGTTTTGATCCTATTCAGGTTTTCAGTTAGTAATCTCAGTTGACTCGGGCAGTTTTTTCTTTTTGTTGTTGTTGTTGTTTTGTTTGTTTGTTTGTTTTACCTAAATTTGGGTTCAATAGTGACTGATACTTCCCACTAAATGTCGTATGGTGGTGACATTGGCTTTTCTCAGATCTCTTTAGCAGCCAAGATCAGTTTTGCTGTGGTCCTTGGATGTTTCAGTTTCTTCTGTTCTATAATTTAGGTGTTGATGTCACATTAAGGAATGAAAAAAGAGTGACTTCTTCTTTGAGTGGTTTGACCAAATGTTAGCTGAAATTTGAATTTTCTACCTCTCTTCCTTTGTCTTCCATCTGTTTGGTTTGTGGGTAGTGGCCTGTCTGTACTAATCTGCCCCTGTTGTCTGTTTATTGTGTCTTTGTGATCTCTCTGTCATATCTGTTCCTAACAAAGGACTTTGCTCTGTATTTATTGACGAGCATGGGAAGCATACTATGAGAATTTTTATAGAAATATTTAATAGAATTATACAAATGAAGAAGTTGGTTTACTAACCCTAACTAAATCAGAAAAGCAGTTAAAATCACAGATGTATTTGACCTATATCTACATATTGTTTATAACATTTTTGAGATATTTGTTGCATAAGATTTCTTTTAGCCTGTTGGCTGCTTTCAGTAAATAATTTCCACAGTGAATATTTTGATTCAGACACATGGAGGAGTATGTCTTCTTATTAGAGATAGTCATTTAGCTTAGGCTATAAAAGCTGATTTCATGGGAAATCCAAGGCACAGTAATGTTGGCTACATTGTTCTCTTAAAGGCTAGTTAAATCTAGACAACTGAATGCAGAGTAGAATAGCAGGTTCAATGTATAAGTCTTTAGTGATCTCAAAGTATATCATCAACTTAACTGCAAGGTACAGCAAAAATGGCCTATTTGAAGATAAGGGATATTTTCAGAAAGATGTGGTCTATATATTTATAGATTATACATATGAATGTATTAATATGTGTGTCTATATTTATATACACATGTATAATGTATATGGAATATGTATGCATACAAAGTAATAGGCTTACCTATGAGATTTGTATGGTATGCATATTTCGTTTTGGTTCATTCTTTTCCTACTTCCCCGTTTTCATGCTGCATCCTTCTTTGCCTTTTCTTTCCTATTGCGCTGTTCTGCTCCAGTATTTCTCTTCCATGTTGTTCTGTGGACTTCCTGCTTTCCTCCCTTAAAGTCTATTTTTCCTTAATATTTGCACTGCCTTTTTGCACACAAACTCTTGCCTGGATACACATCACAGACTAGGATACACATATGAAAGAATATTTATTATGATGGTCCTGAGTCACTTCATTTAATATAACATTTTCCCAATTCTATCATTTTTCCTGCAATTTTTTTATTTTATTTTCTTTGCAGCTGAATAAAACTCAACTATGGCTATATATATTTTCATTATACATTTACCTGTTGAATAACATCCAGGCAGCTTCTTTTACTTGGTATTTTGCATAGAACAGTGCTAAAAATGGATGTGAAGCATCACTATCATTGGATCTAAAGTCATTTGGGTATATGTATAAGAGCTATAGTTGGTGTCATATGGTAGTTTTATTTTTAGTTATTTAAGAAACATCCAAACTGATTTCCATAATGGTTCCACTATTTTTTACTTCTACAAACAGTGAGCAAGGATTCTTTATTTCTTCATATCCTAGCTGGCATTTGCTTTCATTTGTTTTCTTCATGTAGCCATTGTGACTGTGATTAGATTGAAATATTAAATTATATTTAATTCCATTCCCACGATGGTTAAGATGTTGAATTTTTTGAATATTTACTAAACGTTTATTACTCTTTGGGGGATCTATTTGGATCACCGGCCCACTTACCAACTGGCATTTTTTTTTATTTTTTTTCAGTATTTAAAATTTGCAATTCTTTATATAATCTAGGACTAACCCCTTTGCTGAGGTATACCTGACAAAGATTTTCTCCCATTGGTAGACTGTCTATTCTTTTTGTGGTTAGTTTCATTTGCCCTGCAGAAGCCTTTCAAATGCATGTGACCCATTTGTCAGGTATTGAAGCTGTTTCCCCTGTTATTTTGGCTTTATTTAAAAGTATAGCGCCTATATCTATGTTTTCCTTTGGCAGTTTCAGCATTTCTGGTTCTAATTAAGCTCGTCATTCCAGTTTGAATTGATTTTTGTCCAAGGTGAGCTATATACATCTAAGTTCATTCCTCTATAGGTGGACACCCAGTTTACCAGTACCTTTTGCTGAGTAGGCTGCCCCATCCCCAGTGCTTAAAGCAGTTTTCAATAAGTCTGTTAAAAATCACATGAAACTAACCGTGCGAGTTTAGCTCTCAGTCTTCCCTTATATTCCATTCATCTATTTGTTTTTGTGCTTCTACCATGTTATATTTATCACCACGGCTTTGTGGTATAATTTGAGGTCAGGAAATGTTATTCCAATATGTTCTTTCTCTTTCACACTAGTTCAGCTTTCCATGATCTTTTTGTTTCCATATGAATTTTAGTTCTGCATTTCTAGTTTTATGAATATAACATTGGATTTGGGTGGATATTTTTGTGAATCCATAGATTGCTTTTAATGGTATAGCCAAGCCATTTTCACGTTATTAATTCTGCCAGTCCAGGAGCATGGGAGGTTTCTCCATTGTCTAACATATTTAATTATTTTTTTTCTTTGGCTTGAAATATTACTTGTTCTTGCTTTAATTCTGCAAGGAAATAATATCTAATAAAATTGGAAAATTGAACTTAAAATTTTTAAGGAATTTGACTAATAAATGATAACATAAAACTAAAAATGAAAAAAGAGAAATAAAAAATAATAATAACATAAAAATAATGTCAAAATGGCATTACTAAAACTATACATTGTGTCAAGAATTGTTGTACATGATCAAATTATTTACTGCACATTTGTCCTTTGTATGTAACAATACAACTTCTTTTGAGGAAAGTCTATTAGGGTCATGCCTCTTTTACAATTGGATTCTTTATTTACTTTGAGTCGTTTGAGTTCTTAATATATTTAGTATACTCACTACTCATTATATGTATTGTTTACAAATATTTTTCTCATTTTATAGGATTTTAAATTAAGTTATTGTTTCATTTGCTTTGTAGAAGATGTGTTTTATATAGTCTGTTTAAGATGTTTTTCTTTTCATCATCTTTGCATTTGTGGTCATAGCAAATTATTTTCATTAGCCATCTTTATTGTAATTTTGTTATTACTTTTTGAATTTTTATTTTTTATTTTTTACCCCTATGTTTTTGTTGTTTATTGTTTCATTTTTAGCAAATTCCACTGGCAGATCTGATTATTAGTTTTCACTTTTTGTGTACACTATTAAGTCCTAGTTTAGCTAAATATTTCCCTGGAGATACTGTGTGTGAGTTCATATATATATATATATGTGTGTGTGTGTGTGTGTGTGTATGTATATGTATATGTATATGTATGTGTATG
>LOJH01054442.1:0-10092 GCA_001685095.1 Ellobius talpinus
GTAATTAACTCCAGCAAAGCCATTGGTTCAGCCACATGCCTGTAATTAACTCCAATAAAGTCATTGGTTCAGCCATATGTTTGTAATTAACTCCAGCAAAGCCATTGGTTCAGCCACACGCCTGTAATTAGCTCCAGTAAACTCACTGGTTCGCCAAGTTGAGCTATGGTGGTGCCCTTATTGGCGTCTGTTGTCAGTTCTCTGTCTAGTGCCAATAAATGTTGCCTTGTGTCTCTCCAGGAATAGTATCGCATACTGCCCTCACAGATGGGTCATAGAAACAGGCCAGTCTTGTGATCTAACAAATAAAATTTGCCTGAAGATCAGAGTGCAGAGCGAAGCTACTAGTTAACCATAGAGACCAGGCAGTGGTGAAACACACCTTTAATCCCAGCGCTTGGGAGACAGAGGCAGATGGATCTCTCCGTGAGTTCAAGGCCATCCTGGGCTACACAGGATTGAATCTGTCTAAAAGAGAAACGGAGTTTACACAAAGCTGAACCCAGCACGTGGGATTACACACCTTTAATCCCAGCACTAGGGAGGTGGAGACAGGAGGGTTATGGCTGGGCTGAGAGAGGAAAATAAGGCGGGAGGAGACAGGAGCTCAGATTCTGTCCGAGGTTTTGTGGAGACAGCATTCAGTCTGAGGATTCATAGAGACAGGATTGCCCCTTTGATCTGAGGATTCAGCAGAGGTAAAAGGTCTCTCTAGTGGCTGGCTGCTCTGCTTCTCTGATGGCTCAGCTTTCAGCCCCTAATATCCTACTTCAGCTTTTTATTATTAAGACCAATTAGAACTGCTTAGTCTTTGTCATGTGTCCTCTTTCTCATCATGTGACACCCTCACCTTGTTAGTGAAGCAGACAGGAGGTCCTCAAGAAAGATGACAGGATTCTAGAGCCATGCGCCTATAAGCCCAGGCCGCCAGCCTGCAAGTCCACAAACCTCCGCTCTCTATAATGCCCAGGCTCAGGCATTTTGTAATAGCATCAGGAAGCAGACCACATAGATCTCTGCATGAACCTTCCTTTCTTCCCCTTTGGTCACCTGCAGGCGGTCCACTCCTTCCAAGGCGAGCTGAAGAAAGCAGAACACAGACTTGGCTTTCTGTTGCCTACCTTGGCCAGCAGTGGGGCTGCTTAGGGCTGACTTCCTCCTTCCTGCTGTCTGCACCTTGAGGACTAAGTGCCACCTAGAGCCGCGCACAGTGGAGTTCAATTGCATAGGGCTAACGGGCTGGAAACTCTGGTGGAAACAAGTTGCTTCGTGCTGAGGTTTTCCACCAGCTCATGTTCTGCTGAGCTCCAGTTGCAGCGTGTAATTGGGGTTAGATGGGGTCCCACGCAGCACGGGTGCTTGCGTTCTCAGCTCCCCATCTGGGATAGAGAGGAGGGAGTTTTCATGTCTGGTGATCTTATGGGCTCAAGCTGGCTGGTAGAATCTTCTAATGAGCTCACATCTCACCCCACATCACACTGCCGCAGCTCGGAGCCTCTGGGACTAGAGTGCACTAGACCGGAGGGCATTGGGGATCTGCAGGCCCGGAGTGCTGGGAGGTAGTTTTGTTGTTGGTATTTGCCTGCTTTTTCCATGCTCACAGTCGGGTGGATATGGAATGGCCTCAGGCCACATGTGCTGACTTGATTCTGTCTTGAAACAAAGGGGCACTCCTACCAGCCACCCATCAGCAAGGCCAGTCAGTACCTGGTTTGGAGGCAGATACAGAGGATGAGCTCTTTGGAGAGAAAGGCAAAATGAAATCAAACCAGGGAAGCAGGCAGCAGATGGGTTGGGCCCATGGAGAGCAGGAAATAAGCCCGGTGCAGAAGTGCCATCTTCCCAGCACCGTATGCACTCAGTAGAGCTCAGAGCCACATGACCCACAGGCCCCCTGCCTGGTGCCAACTGAGAAAATGGCTCATCCCTTTCTCTGAGTTTCAGCTTGTTCCTGTGTCCTGAAGTGTCCTTATTGCCAGTTTGATAAAGCCTGGAGTCATCTGGGTAGAGAAAGCCTCAGTTGAAGAATCTCTTATTGGACAGGCCAGTGGGTGTGCCCGTTATGATAGCTAATTGATGTAGGACCCTGCCCACCCAGGGAGACACCAACCCTAGGCAGAGGGGCGTGGGCTATATGAGAAAGCTGGCTGCGCATGAGCCAGTGGGGGAGCCAGCAAGCTGCTTTCTCCTCCCTGGTTTCTGATTCAAGTTCCTGCTTGAGTCCCCTTCCTGACTTCCCTCAGCCATGAAGCGTGACCTGGATGTGTAAGCCAAATAAACACTTTCCTCCCGAAGTTGCTTTTATCTCCACAGCAGAAAGTAAGACACCCGGAAACCAGACAGGCAGACACATCAGAGACTCTCTCGGCATGGGAGCTCAGCGTGTGTGACTCCCTGGATTGCATGGCACAGCGTGTGCCCTGGGGACATCTGAGGAGACCTCCCCTCTGCAAACAAGCTGAAGTTAGTCTGTGAGACGGGAACTTCATCATCAAAATCTGTCTAAGGTGACCCACCTTGGGGCCCTCTGGTCAAGAAGGGCCAGTTTTTACCAGGAGATGTTCTTGTTCTAAGTTTCCTCAAGATTCCCCATCTCCCAGAGATATTATTTTTGAATTCAGATTTATTTTTCCTAACGTTTTTCTAATTCTGTCAATTGTTCACTTTAAAAGTTAAAAAAAATAAGTCTTCTTGCTTGTTTACGACACGGAAACAGGAAGCATGGGTGGCACTGGTCTCAGCCATGGCTTACAGAAGTAGGTGGCATCTGAAGATAGTGTGTTAGACTTATAGACAGAGCAACCAGCCCGCACCCTGGTGGGTCTAATCTGAGGCAACCTTATCACAGAACTTTTATTTAGCCGTTCAGTTAACAGATCAGTGGCTCCAGGGAACCAGGGTTTGCAATCCCTGAGAAAACACCTTTGCATTCAATGTATAGAGCCCAGAGCTCATGGAGAATTTAACCCAGTCCCCAGCCCCATGAACAGGGCTAGCATCTCTCTACAGTGAGGGTGGTGCAATGCAAACTCCTCCACCATGTTGGGAGCTCCATCTGCCCCTTGCTCTCTCACATCCAGGCAAAGGGGCAGCTTTCTCTGTCCTGGATTCCAGGTTTCCATGTGGACTCCTGTGGGAACCAGAGTTTCTCTGGGAGGAGCTTCAGGCCACCACGAATTCTGGCGACACAAATCTGATCCGCATCTATAGCGAAGTGGGGATAAAGAGAGACACCTGGTGAGGGACAATTCTATATTCTGTCAATTATGTTTTAAATAAATGCTGATTGGTTGGTAGCCAGGCAGGAAGTATAGGCAGGAAAACCAGACAGGAAGTAGAGGTGGTACAATGAGAACAGGAGAATTCTGGGAAGAAGGAAGCCCATTCCTCCCAGTCCTGCCCAGACCACCAAAGAAGCAGGATGTGACCTACCCTGCAGAAAAAGGTACTGAGCCATGTGGCTAACATAGGTAAGGATAATGGGTTAATATANNNNGGTACTGAGCCATGTGGCTAACATAGGTAAGGATAATGGGTTAATATACGTTATAAGAACTAATACGATGCCTGAGCTAATGGACCAATCAGTTTATAGCTTATGGAGACCTCTGTGTGATTTTCTTTGGGGCTTACTGGCTGTGGGAACTGGGCAGGACAGAAACCCCAACGAACAGACCCTCATGTTACAGACACCCAAAGCCAAGTCTCACAGAAAGACAAGATGTTTCCTGTGGTTAGTAGCAAACCTGATAGAATTCCCATCACCTATGCTGTAGGACTGATTAACCTATTAACAGCAACAGGGCAGAGGCACAGGTCTGATGGCTCTGATATAGTCTGAAGGTGTTGTAGGAGAAAATGCTGTGCAGCTGAGCTTCCCTGCAGTTCTGAGGTTTCTTGGTGACCTCCACTCTACTCCCCATGCCCCACTCTGCCTCTGAATGGGATCTGATTTGCTTTGACTGAGAAGGCCTGAGTCAGAGGTCTGCCTACTTCTGGTTTGGGGGGAGAGGTTTTTCAATAGAAACAGACTTGGAAAGTACACAACCTCTTTCCCACCGCAAGGAAACAGAAGAATGCATTTCTCCATGGACAATTAAGAGGAAGAGAACGCTGGGCAAGCAAAAATAAAAGATGTCTGCTGTGACCCTGAACCTGGTTTATTGAGCTGTCTCAAGTCCTGGGAATATTTCCTCACCATCTCTTTCATTAACTGTGCTATTAACCCTCCTTTCCCGTTACTTAATGATGTCCTGGCAGCCTTAATTGCTTTCTGGTCACTGCTGGTTATTAAACTTGTTCCAATTTTGTTTAAGACTTTTCTAATTATGCAAATCTTTTGAAACTTTAGACTACGTGTGGGCCAGACCCTCACCGGAGGAACTTGGAGGTGCAAGTGTGTGACTGTGAGTTGGGGGTCCATGGGGA
Source organism: Ellobius talpinus (assembly GCA_001685095.1). Classification (NCBI taxonomy): domain Eukaryota; kingdom Metazoa; phylum Chordata; class Mammalia; order Rodentia; family Cricetidae; genus Ellobius; species Ellobius talpinus. The sequence goes on from LOJH01054442.1 coordinate 4,429, forward strand.
CACCTCTGTCCTTCCACTCCTTTCCGGGTGGAATAAAACCCACTGGCTAAAACATCCTTAGTTATGGGCCCAAGAGAAAGGAGACAGGGAAGGGTGTCACGGTGCAGGGGATTGCTGTCCCCAGGTAGCACAGCTGTACAGCCCAATGGTGAGCTTTCTGTGGTGGTGGAATGGTGGCACCGGATTATATCTACCGTTGATGGCCTCTGTTGGCAGGTGATCCCTGGACGGTCTAAGTGTCTAAGAAAACAGGTTTTCTTGGGATGTGGCTTCCACATATGTTTGTCAGCCTCATTTCTGAGCATGGATTGGAGGGAAAGGCAGATCTCCATGTCTCTCTAGACAATATGATTCTTTGCATGGATCCCAGGGTGCTTTGAGGTCTCCCAAGCACCATCAGGGCTGTCAGGGCTGGGGCAAACTAGAGACTGCTCAACTTCCTCACCAGACTTGTTACATACTCTTTCTGTCTTGCCCTGTGTCTTAGCATCATCTCTGTTCCGTGGTAAAAAATCATCCTGACCAAAACAACTTAGGGGAGAGAAAGGTGAACTGTCTGTCACTGAGAAGTCAAGGCGGGAACTCAAGCAGGTAGTCAGTCACACTATATCCACAGCCAAAAGCAAAGAGAACATGTGCGACTTTGTTTGATAGCTAATTTGCTTGTATTTAGCTTTCTACATTTTTATATAGTTCAAGAGCCCTTGCCTGGGGATTGGGAACTCTCACAGTGGGCTTGAATGATGTCACTCAAAGATGTCTGGAACTGATGACTACGGATCCTGAAAGAACCAAAGGGACTTCGGTACTTTAGGTTGAGAAAGGGGCGATAGCCACAGGTGACCCGGTGGTCCCATGTGTTCACTGGGCCCTTGTGAGAGGGAAGTGGAGGGAGATGTGGCTGCAGAATATATCGAGAGATGTTAGGGTAGAAGACGGCAGAGGAGCCAAGAGGAGGGGGAGCCCCAGAGCCAAGGAATGCTGCCGGGCTCCTAGCAGTAGGAAAAAGTGCAAAAAACGGAGCCACTGGAAGGGACCTTGAGTTTTCAAGCTGTCGCTGTGAACGTCTTACCTGGGGCCTCTGTCTTCCAAGAGCTCGGGGATTGATTAGTCTGCACGGTTTCAAGCCACAGAGTCTGCTGTAGTTTGTTCCAAAAATCTCAGAATTGAGCCCCCTCCTTGTGTCTGTGTGATGTGGGCACCCGTTCATGTGTGTGCACACGTGTGCAGGCCACAGGTTGACCTTGAGGGTCGTTCTTGGTTGCTCTCCACCATTGTTTTGAGACAGAGTCTCCCCCTGATGATTGGCTAGACTGGCTGGTTGGAGAACCCCAGGTATCTGCTTGTCTTCTCCTGCCAAATCTGGGGTGACAGGCATATGTCCCGATGTATTTTTTCTGTGCATTCTGGGGACTGCAACTTATCACTTCATGCTTGTGCAGTAAGCAGGGTCTGTGGAGAAAGACTGTGTGTGTGTGTGTGTGTGTGTGTGTGTGTGTGTGTGTGTAGTACTGGTATAGGTGTGTTATAATAGGCATGCAGAGGTCAAGGGACAACTTTCTGTGTAAGTCCCCACCTTCCAGCATGTGTGAGAAAGGTCTGTTGTTTCCCTGCTGAGTAATCCAGATTGGCTGGTCTGCAAGCGTTGGGCATTCTTGTCTACACCTCCCATCTCCCTCAGCAGTGATGGGGCTACAGATGTGAGCTGCCATGTCTGATTTTGTATGAGTACTAGGGATTTGAACTCAGGTCCTCACGCTTGCACAGCAAGTTCTTTACCCATTGAGCCATCTTCTCGGCCCCCGAAGCACCCTTTTTTGTTGTAACTGGAGATTTCTCACGTAGTATCCTATAAGAAGCTTATTGAAGGTGTTGGCTTTTTCAGGGCTGAGGACCCAGCTTTGATTGTTACCCACAAAATGGAAATGAGGCAAACAGCCCTCACCTGTTTTCAATTATCTTTTATGTCTTGAGAATTTATACTTGCATATAATTCATTTCGATCAATCCCATTCCCCTCCAGCTCCTTTCTTATCTCTCTGACTACTTTCTTCCCTCAACCTCACATGTCCCCCCTTCTCCTTAAATCGCATCTGAGTCTGCCTCAAGCTGCAAGGGTGTAGGACCATTCACTGGAGCAAGGGCAGTCTCGTGGGGGCTGCATCCTCCGAGAAAACTGACACCCCTGACCACAGCAATCATCAGTTGGAAATAGCAGTGCCTCTGCGAGACGTGGGACTCCATGACCCCTCCCAGCTCCACATTAGCATTTAAGGCAGAGTCTTATCATGTAGCCCAGGGTAGCCCAGAACCTGTGGTCATCCTTGTGTCTTTACTTTCTAGTGTTCCTACAGGCATCAAGAAGCCAGGCTGTTGTTTGCTTTGGAGTATACCTTTGTGCCAAGGATGGGTGTCACTGGAAGGCACTCAGTCTCTGATATTTTGAGGGGATGCTAACCCCCAAACTTGGCCTTTATTAAAGTATTAAATAAATGGCACCTGGGAAACTGTTTGCTCTGATTGGGCCAGAAGCGGAAGGTAAGTTGGCCTTCGTTTGCCCAGACTCTCCAGAGCGGAGACTTAGATTGTCCCTGCTGATCTTCTTTACTCAGCCATTTAATAGCTGTCAGCTGTATTCTGCACTCTGCTCTGCTGAGAGATGCCAGGAGACCGGAAGGTAGGGAGCGGGTGATATGCCGTGAGTGGCTTGTGGGCTGCTGAGAAAGGATTCCTGGAAATCCCCTCATGAAAGCCTTAGAAATCTAATTGATTTAATTACAGGATGGAAGAAAGGGAATTACCACACGCATGCCAATGGGGCACCCGGATGTCACTTTGAATCACTGTGCCTCCCCATAAACTGTTTTTGAGCTGGGAAAAGGGAAAGCTTGAAGCTGAAACCAAAGCAACTCAGCTGGAAGCAGATGTGTCTCTGACACTATGGCAAAGCTGGCTCACGGTTGCTCCCGTCCCCGGAGAGACCGTGTTCAAGGTCAAGCTAACAACGCGCGCTACACCATGCGTTGCGCAGATTGACAACGGGTGACAGGGAGCTGTGGACCAGCAGGACACAGTCCCAGAAGCAGCTCTTCATGAGCAGTTGGAGGACATTACAGGTTTACACACTTTTGGATTCCATTGTTCCAGGAAATAGTGCTGGCAAGGGCTGGGGCTAGATGCTGGAACAGACTGCATGGGTTTAGATTCCTGCACATATATGAACACATACATGGGTACATGTTTCCTCAGGCTTTGCACAAATGACATTAAGAATGAAGAATGAGAAAACACATTATTTTAACAAATGCAAGCGGAGGCTATTAATCATTAGCAGGTATGAAGTCTCCACCCTTCTTGCCTTGACCTGTCCCCAGACATCACTTCCGCATTTCCTTCTGTGTGTTGTGTGCCCTTCAGAACTGGGCTGGGACAGCATGTGCTGTCCCACAAGGCTGACACGGGGTGATGAGACCTATGCTACAGATATGGGGGGATCTGGTTTTCCACTCAGCTCCATGCATCATTACCCATGGGACAAACTTGCTCAGCCAATGTAAGCATGTGCATTCTAGCATCGAATCTGCTGCATCCTCTAGAAGACAGGAGCAGCACTGGAGGCATGGTGCTTACAAGCACCATGTAAGCATGAGGGTTTGAATTTGGATCCTCAGTGCCTATGCAATGAGCCTGGCCCGGTAGCGTGGGTCTGTAATCTCAGTGCTGGGAGGAAAAGAGAGGCAGACCCTAGGACTCATGGACCAGCAGTCTAGCCGAATTAATGAACTTCAGGCTCAGCGAGAGACCCTGTCTCAGAACACAACATGGAGTTGGGGGAGGGGGAGAAAGAGAGAGAGCATAGCCTGTGTGAATCACTAGCTTGCACACTTTGGCCTCTTTGGTGTTTTCTGTCCTTCAGGGATATGGACCATATTCTGCTCATCTTTCATTTCCAGCATCCAGCTCAGGGTCGGGCTTCTGCCGAAGAAATATTCTAGTCTGGTATTCAGTAATGAACTCCTGGGCCGAAGCTCATTCTGTATCCACTCAGTGCACTCTGAGGGCCTCTGTAGATGTGGGACAGTGGAAAAGATGCAAGATAATCCCCGGACCTGCCAAAGCCTGATATTAATTTAAGTTGAGGGAGATAAGACAGGGCCTGCATCTGAGAGATCACAGAGGTTATCGTGTTCAGAGTATTCTGTTCTGTTGTGTTCTATAGGAAAGAAGGAGATAGAGAATAATCTCTCTCCACAGACCTTAGAGTAATTAATAGGGCCAGAGACAGGGCAAGGGGTTCTGGGGTGCTGGAGGGGTGCATAATCTCGTCACAGAATGTGACAGAGCTCAGGGCTAGCAGAACGAAAAGGCTCTGAGAGAACTCAGTCAGTGATGCTGGGAGGCTTAGTGGCTTGCTGAGATCAACAATGCGATTTGGGGGTGGAGAGGTGGCTCAACAGCTAAGAGCACTTACTGTGTTTGTAGAAGACTTGGTTTGGGTTCCCAGGAGCTTCACGGTGGCTCACAACCACCCAACACTCTAATTCTAAAGGATAAGATGCCTCCTTCTAACCTGCATGGGTACTGCATGCATGTGGCACACACACATATGTGCAGGTAAATGCTCACAGCCTGGAGGAGGTGTCTCTGGACTGAGCCTTCGGTGTGGTGTTATGTGGCATCTGGGTGAGTTGAGGGAGTTCCTGGCAGGGCTGAGATCCAAGGCAATGAAGAGGGCAGTCAAAGCGATGCCCCCCCTCTCCTAAGAGGAGAGGGGGCAGCACGTTTAGTTAACTCATCTGTTATTCCCGGGCCAGACACAGTGTTGGCACCACCACAGGGGGTAAATACAAACAACAAGGGATGTGATCCTTTCCCCATGAATAGATATCATGCCGTCAGTGAGCAGACATAGTCTCTTTCCACACAATGAGTGGACGTGGTCTCTCACCAGCCACCAAATTATTGGATATGGTCTCACAGTGTGTAGACATGATTCCCCCAATGGGACATTATCTCCCCCCTGCCAGTGAGTATATATGTTCTCTCCATGAGTGGACATGATCTACCCATGAGTGGATGTGATCTCCCCAGTGAGTATATATGTTCTCTCCATGAGTGGACATGATCTACCCATGAGTGGGTGTGATCTCCACAGTGAGTATATATGTTCTCTCCATGAGTAGACATGATCTACCCATGAGTGATGATCTCCCTAGTTAGCACACATGATCTCCATACTGGGTGGAATGTGATCTCTCCAGATGAATGTGACCTTCCCAGTGAGAAGACACGATCTCTCCCAGAGAGTGGTCATGATCTGTCCCAGTGGTGGATGTGACCTCAGTGTGTGGTCACTTACTCTTCACCCCTATGGTCAACGCACAGACAGTAATCACATTAGCACCACACTGAATGCACAGCGACAATGAAGGAGCTCTGAAGAAAATCTGAGCATCATGTGGGGTTGAAATCACCAGAAACAGAGCCATGGAAGCCATGTGAGAGGAGCTGAGAGCCTGAGAGAAGCGGGCAAGAAACCCATTCCAGAAGAACCGACGAGAAAGCCTGCAGCCAGGTAGGAAGAGGCCTTGGTGAACTTCAGAAGTGTCTGGGGGTGTGGGTGAAGGTGAGCCCATAGAGGACAGCCTTACCGGTCCTGGGGGG